>JAOXOE010027119.1:0-19338 GCA_028565055.1 Phoeniculus purpureus
TAGATAATAGGATAAAGGTTGGACTCGATGACCCTGGAGGTCCTTTCCAGCCATGATGATTCTGTGATTCTGTGAGAACCGATGCCATTTGGGTCGCCCAGAGTTTTAAGCTGGCAAAACAGAGCCGGTCCTACCCGCACGCCGCCAGCTCTCCCCTCAGCAGGGGTCACCGCCGTGCAGCGGGTTACTTCTACTGATCACGCAGCCAGGTGCCTTCACCAGGGCTGCTGGGGAGGCCGGAGCTCTCTCCCCGGGCCAAGGCGAAACTGCTGCCGCCCCTCTGGGACGGGCTGCCGCCGGCGATCAGAGTCCCGGCTGTGCCCGAGGCGATGCGCGACTGCCCGAGAAGTTTCGCCTCTCTCACAGCCCCGGCCTCCCGCGCCGTCCTGGGACCACCGAGGCCAGGCAGCCCCACCCCTCAGCCGGCTCGGCTCACCCAGGAGCGGGTCCCGTCCGACTGCACTAGCAGCCCTTACCTGCGGGCCCTGCGCGCCTCTCAAGCGAACCGTCCCGTCCCGTCCCGTCCCGTCCCGTCCCGTCCCGTCCTGTCCCTGCCGTCGCCTTCCTCCTCCGTCTTCCCGAAAGTGACGAGTGCGCCGCTGCTGTCCCGGGAAAACGGTCCTGCCGCCCCCGGAGGGCGGTCCCGCCGCCCCGCCCCTGCCCGCTGCTGCGGACCGACCGGCCGCGCCCGGCCTCTCCCCCCGCGGGTCGGGGTCTGCCCGGGCTGCGCGCGGGGCCGCGTCCCGCACCCGGCAACAGCTGCAGCCCTGTGACGGCAGCGCAGGGAAAGGAAGGGAACGAGAAAATCAGTCAAGCGCGAACGGCCCAGGAAAGAGCACAGAGCTCCCCGCTCCCCACTAGAACAGTCAATCTTGGGCTTTCCTGGAATCGGCTGGAGGAAAAACCCAACCCGAGTTCCACAGAACCCCTCGTGTCACCAGGATCGTTGTGTCAGACACCACCACACCCAAGAAAACAACACCCTGAGCAAAACCTTGAGCGGATAACAGGGAGTTTGACTCGTGCCTTTAGAGGAAGTAAGATAAGATTTAGTCTTCGGAAAAATACAGTGTGTTGCTCCGTCCTGTGCCCAACCCAACGCCTCAAAGATGACCCAGAATATTAATTACTGGCCACGTTCCTGAAAGGGCTAGAGCTCAGGTGAACCGGTATTGAAGTGCTTTAATCTGCTTTAGGCTGGGGGGAGTCACTAACCCCCAAAGGCTCAGCAGGGATTGGGTGTTGGGCTTTTGGGCTGAAAGCACCTAAAACCCATAAAAGGCCCATTTTTGTGATTAAATCCTTTCTTGGACTTCACCCTAAGTAACAGGTATAAAGCTTCAGTTCAAACTCACTCCAGAGTCAGGATTCAGGTTTCATAGGACAAAGGGGCTCTCAGCCTAAGTGACAATGAGCCCAGTGGTGAGCTCTGCAGCCACAGAAATCCACTGAACCTCTGTGGGTATCAGCACTTGGGGATTTCATCAGCTGCTGCAGTACAGGGGCTCACAGAATCACAGAACATCAGGGATTGGAAGGGACCTCGAAAGATCATCTAGTGGAATCCTCCTGCCACAGCACGATCACCTAGACCAAGTCGCACAGGCACGTGTCCAGGCAGGTTTTAAACGTCTCCAGAGAAGGAGATTCCACAACCCTACTGTGCAGCCCCTTCCAGTGCTCTGTCACCCTCACTGGGAAGAAGTTCCTTCTCATATTGATGTGGAACCTCCTACGTCCCAGCTGACACTCACTGCCTCTTGTGCCCTGTCACTAGATGACACTGAGCAGAGCCTGGCTCCATCCTCCTGACACCCACCCCTCATATATTTATAAACATTAATGAGGTCACCCTTCAGTCTCCTCTTCTCCAAGCTAGAGACCCAGCTCCCTCACCCTTTCCTCATAAGGGAGGTGTTCTACTCCATCATCTCTGTGGCTCTGCGCTGGACTCTCTCCAGCAGTTCTGTGTCCCTCTTGAACTGAGTGGCCCAGAACTGGACACAATACTCCAGATGCGGCTCTGGCCATACAAACACCTCCAGGCCCCTGATGTGGGATTCAGAAAGGATGTGATTCAGCAGCATTCAGTCCTTCCTATGAGTTAACATTGGAACATGAGAGTAGAACTAGACTTAGAGATGAACACATTTTCACCATTATCAAGAAGTCACACTATATATTGCAATACTTTTTCTCAGGAGTGGAATACAAGTAACTTAGCTTTGGTGCCCTGGCTTAACTAAAATTGGAATAATTGCTCTCTTTGTAACTCAATCCCCTTCACTAGATGGCTATGAACAGCTTAGAAACCACAAGGGCGAGAAGCCATGAAACCAGGATGAAACAAAGCACAACCATTGACTGAAAGCTTCTACTCTGAATGCCATGGTTTTTTAACTTACAACTAGTCAGACGCTGGCACTTGCTACAGATTTTACTCCTCCTTTGGGACCCCAAGAATATTGTTTTCCTTCATCCTAGTACTGTTTCTGCTGAATGTCCAAATGCAGCAGGTGGTCAGTTTGCCAGTGTGTGAGTCCATTTCCCCTTAACCCCCATCCTCCTTCCCATCTATCTCTCGATTCACCACTTCCTCCCTTTCCAGCCTCTTGCTGGCTAGCACTGGGTGCAAGAAAGCAGCAGCTCTAGCCAGTTTTTGGCTGGCCTGGCCACAGCAGCACCTGCAAGCTGGGGCCCGTCAGGCTGCCTGGGTTAGGCAGGGTGCCCATCTGCCTGCCCCACAGAGCACACCCAGCACAGCATCGCTGAAGAGCTGCCTGTGCACTGGAAGCCACAGGCTTCTCTTCATGCACAAGCCAAGTGACTCAGTGGTGATGGGCTGCACCAACTCAGGGCACGCTTGAGGAAGCACAGACTGAAGTTAAAACAAAATTGTATGATCGCTCCACTCAGTGAGCTGTACACCTCAAGATTATAAACAGAATTTGGATTTTAAAAAACAGTATAAGAAAAAAGGCCACTTGGAAGTCCAAACTTGATGTGCTGTAACTGGGAGAGCTCAGTAGAGCGCTTATCCATTAGCAGGGTATGCTGGGCAATCCGCCCACTCCACTGGGCTGTTAGGCTTTTCTCCACCCTCCTGAGTCACCAAGAGAGCTGCTAGCAGCTTCATGGGAATAGAAAGGTACCCAGAAGGGTGTGTGTGCTTTGTCATTGCACTCACTGCAGGTACTGAACACCAGCAGATGTCAGTTTAGCTCCAAAGATGAATCAATGCCAGGTTTGTTTGCTTTCCTCTTACACCAGTGCTTTCACCACAGGAACTGTAAGTCTGTAAGTTGGTGTCCATTTAAAAGCCTGCTAGACTTATTTTAAATACTGTAATGTGCCCTTCGTGTGTCAAATAAGTAACCCCTTTTCTCCTGCCTGGAAGTCCTAGGACTTGCACATACAAGCATTTTTGTTTCCTTTTCCCTTTTTTTTCAGTCGTTTTGCACATACTGACTGTTGAGACTGGAAAAGATTTTCTCTGAGTTAGGATAACGTCACTCCTTAAGGAGAGTTGTGCCACAGTGCAGTTTCAGCCAAGTGATCAATGTGGGGGCACAGATTTACAAAGAAATCAAGGCGTTTTTTCCCCACTGATGCTAAGGTCACTTCAAGTTGCAAAGCCAACAGTACAAGAACTCCGGCGCAAGGGTAGCACTTCCAAATTTCCACCTAAATTAATTAACATAACCAAACCAGACCAAAAATCCAAAATTGTGGTTCCTACGTAATTCACTGCTACAACCAGAAATTGGTGGAAGAAAGTCTACTTCAGGGTGTCAGAGGCGTGAACTTCCAGATGGGATCACTACTGATGAAGAACAAGTACCTTGCACTTCCAGTGTCAGGTGGTAGTCAATCAAAACTGAGCTTCTGCCGGGGGAATCTGAATTCAGAATTAAGGCTTCTGCTTGAGGATTTTGATTCAATTAGCTTGGCACAGAGTTTGTTACTTTTGATCTTTTCTCTGAGCCTTCCAGCTAATGTAGCTCAGCTACGGGCTCAAGGCTTTTACCTGTTACTTTGCGTATAGCACCGACAAAAAGGTAGTTACACATCAGTCCTCTCTGGTTTAGTTATTTCAATTGAAATAATCTCTTCCCTCTTGTCCTTTTATTCTCCATTATCAGACACTGATCTGCTGGGCTGTTACCGCTAAAGAATTTGGAGTAGAGCTTTTCTAGGAAGTGAAATACGTTAGACAATTTTAATTGTAGGTATTTGTCAAAGCGATCAGCACACAGAATGCACAGGCTTTTCTTATGTCTGTCCTTAATTAAACAATATCGACATGGAGACCAGTATTTAGTTGGAATAGCCAATCTTTTTAGTTATGGAATGTTATAATTTCTGCAAGTTTAGGAAGTCGTGGTCTCAAATCACCCACTAGATTATCAGAGGAAAGTATCAGCTGGTAAAGAGCTTTCTAAAGTCCAGTAGAGTAACTACAGCTATCCTGGCTGAAGTCTCAAATGCAGAACACTCATGGTAAAATATCAAGTCCCTTTCACGAATCATTCAAATTACCTAACACAATGGTGCTGGCTGGGTTTTGATCAGAAGGAAAAAGGTATTGTCGTTCACTTTTGGTTTTAAATATGTTCTCATTTAGGTTGGATCTAGGGCTTAGAGCTTTGATAAAACAAAAGATTGGGACAGCATGTCAGCTGATTCAGTCAATATTTAGGTTTTCTTGAAAGGCCAAATGCTTTGTGAGTCAAGATTTTGAAGCAATAATGTTACGACAAAAGAACTGTCTAGTCTAAGCTGACTAACCTTAATGCAGAGTAAATTAATTTCAACTCATACATGGTTCCTTCCAAGCACACTGGGCAAAGGAGCAATAGCTATTGAGGCTTAAGCCTCAAGCTTTCCTTGAGCTCAAGGTTTAGTGCCTTCACAGCTTCCATTTTATTCTCCAAACTTTTAACAGTGAGTGTGCATAAAAGAGAGAAGAAAGCAGAGCCCACAGAAACACAGAGCTCTTTCAAGAACTACTTTGTGAAGAAGCACCATTGCTTAAGGTTGTTTATCAAAACTATTGCACCACACCATTACGGAACTGGTGTGGAAAAAACCCTAAGTAAAACCTCGTGATAGATAAGTGATGACTTAAAGTCAGCTCTCAGATGCTATTTTACATAAGCCCACATCTTTCTCAGTTCCCATTTTCTTCCAGTTTCTTTTACATTCCCCTGGTGATCCCACTCCACTCCCCCCACCCACCATCCTTTCCCCTGTGCTGGAAACCAATAGAATGAAAAGGGTGAACTCCCCAGAATTTTAGGGCTCTCAGGTTTCTTCACCCCACAAACCTCCTTCACTGAAGCTGGGAACATACTTCTGCCTGATGCTCTCCAGCGAAGCGGGTTTGAAGCTGAGCTTTTTCTGTTGCTCATGCTCTCTCTTTTGAGGCTGCAGCTGTCCCTTTACTGCTGTCTTGGCAGGAGGAAACTTTTTACCCTAAAGCACTCTTACCTGTGCATGGTGGATATGCGGAGGTGGTGCCTCCACAGAGCAGGGTCAGAGACTACTCCCCTTCCTGCGAAGGCCAACTCGTAGTTTAAGGTATTACAACTCTTCCTGATACTAAACCCGTGCCATGCTCTTGCCACCCTTTATCCCAAGCACACATCCTCCTCACCGTACGTGCCTTGCTTAGCGTGACCACTAAGGGAGAACTTCTGTTTTTAACCCACAAGTTGGTCAAATGCTTGCAGAAGAATTGGAATGTCAATGGATGTATTACACAAAACAGAAGTAGCACATCAAGTCTTGAAATGCAAATGATGCCCCAGAATTGCAACTGATTAACAGAATTGCTAAAATAATCCAAATCGAAATATTAATACTTTACTATCCTCCTTCTATTTTTGCTTCCTTCTTAATTACCAGCTCCTGTAGTGTTGTTTGATTATGATAACAGATAATTACAGCCGCCAGACTGCAAAACACTACTTCACACTACAGCAAAACATTCAAGTATGTAAATCATATCATCTACCTAGAAAGCGACACAGCAGTGTGCTGTAGAGAGGTAATAACAGATTCATCTCTTCCAGAACATCTGGCACCTAATGTGAAGAATTACAGGGAGAATAACCATTCACTGTCAGCAACAGTTCTCCTAGAACAACCAACCAAAACGAAATAGTTCTGACAGAAAAGCCTCGCATTTGAAAATGGCAGACCTGTCCTTAATGGATGATTGGGTCATCCACCATTTGACGGGCTCTCTATTAATGGCATCAGGAAACAGAGAGGAAAACTATGATACTCCAGCCATTCATCCTTCAAATTAATCTTCCTACTACCTTGAAGAGGTACAGAATGGATGTGATTTAGAAACAAGGCTGCCTGAGTAATTTTCCTATATAAAGAACTGCAGCATGATTTCAGCTGCTCTGATGCCACTGTGGAACAAAGTTGTGCAAAAATCCCATCTTCTGACCCTTCTTCCAAAACACTGCCTGATCCGCTCTTTGGCCAAGTTACGGCATGATCTTGGCTGTAAATAATCCTTGCCAGCTTATGCTGTATCTAATCACTGAAGCCATTCATCTATGCCTTATATTTCAGTTTTCTCTTGTTTTACCAAAGGCAGCAGCCAGACTATTTTAATGTACTGCTTTGATCCAACTCTGTGACTCTAAAGGGTCTAAGGAGGGATTAAAGTAGTCTCTTGTGCTGATGCATGTAATCTTTCACATGGCTGTCACCAGGACACCAGCTATAACAACCCATTTGGGGTACAGGTAAGAAATGTTATCCAATCAGACTTTCCTTAAGGTTTCAAATACCCCTTTCTGTGAAACCTTGTTCACAGCGTCACTTGCACACATTACATGTAAGGCCAGATGCCAATAAGTATTAGGAGTTTTTATGCTACTCTCACTTCATGCTACAAACATTTGAACTGGGCAGCAGTAATATTGCTGCAGTTCTGGCAATGGCAAAGTTATCGCTATTGAATTCTGCCGTGGTTTACAATCTCTGGCTGTTGTAACTTACGTTACATGATTTAAGAGTAGCTTTGACATAATGTTTAATATTGCAGTTCCTCACTGCTAGCAGGACTGCCTTCATTAGAGGTCCTCTAGTGAATATCTCAAGTCTATATAAATATAAATCAAATTGCTAATAGTCTCAGCTGCAAAGGTGTCACTTCCTGATCCAGAAACTCAGATATTAAATAGCGTATCATGTCCTTTGATATTGCTTGCCTGAAGGAAGCAGCAAACGAGAAGACTTGGGAACAAAATCAGCACAAGTGTCACAGCCACGGATGTGAAACTGTGATAACAATGTGAGGATTACTACCCATTTTCCAAAACAATGACTAATTGTGGTAAAATGTAATCTCATTGTCCATTGCTACGAATTGAGAAAGCACTTCACCCAACTTGCTGGCAGCCCTGAGTGGCTTGTTACATACGGATGCCAAAAGTTCAGGGCACTCCTCAGTTGACTTTTATCCTTGGTCTTCTGACTAATCCTTCATGACAAGCTAGGTAATCAGTAAACAATTAAACATCCTTACAGGAAAAACCTAATAAAGAAGTGAACTAGAAACCTCCACAGGTGGGCAGTGTTTCTATCTTCACATACTTGAAACACTTGTTTTTGGCTCCAGATGTTTGTTGAGGAACACAGTGTGACAAATCTATTACTGGAAGCTGCTTACAGCACTAACTCTGTTCTAAACAAGTGGTGAGAAAGCTTATTAATCAGCCACCTTTCCAGGATCTCTGCTTGACCAATTGCCAAGAAAACCTACCCTAAAGCTAAAAATTATTATTCTTATCTGCAGGACAGCCAGAGCTATCAGCACAATGAATGTTAAAGTGTTTTGAATCAGCATGTGATTAACAATACTTTATTCATCCAGCAAATTTTAGTCATCAAATCTATATTAGTCTTTTTTAAAAACTGAAATTAAATTTTCAGTTAGATCAACTTTGTTGAGGCTTTCTGCTATTAGAATCATACTTTCAAGCTGACAGCAGTAACTTCACCTTTTTAACCACGTGGGGCTTACTTTTTACATCCTTGGTTTTGAAAAGATTTACCATAGGCTTGCCTGGTTTTAAACTTTAGAGGAAACAGTCAGTGGGCTATCTCTAGAGAAGTTTTACAAGGACCATCGCTCTCTACCATTTCTGCAGAAGAAGGGAAATTATCTTATTCAGAAAGCATAATGTTTTAATAAATGTTGGGTGGTTTAGAGCCTTCTGCGTAAAACAAATCAATGTTTTTGGAAAGGGCTTTTCAGTCACTAAGAATGTTTTAAGTGTTGTCATTTGCTTTCCACCAAGAAAGAATCAAAGTAATATGGGACAATAAAAAATACAGGCATCTTCATTTCAGGTACAAAATAAACTGTACAAGTTGCCTATGTCTCTAAGAAGAAGATTCATTGCATTCATTCTCAAAGCAAGGACATTTCTAAGATGATTTTCTTTTTATTATCCTTGGCATGTAGCAATCACGCTGCTTTGACAGATGTTTCTCAGAGTTATTTCTGATTTGTTCCCAGACAAACATCATTCTAGGTCATTCCTTTAAATTTAATTAAGAAGAAAACTGCAAAGAATGTTATGCTTGATAGTTACACAAGTGGTAACAAGTGACTCATATCCCAGCAAGAGAAATTCAGCTTCCTCAAAAGTAAGGAAACCAAATGAACTCAAGTAACTTCAATTGCAAAATCAGCATCAAAAGGAGGGATGTTTTCTGTGGTGAGCTACAAATATGTACTGCTTTACACATTGCATAGCTAAGCGATTTTATCATGCACATAAAATATCATGATCTTTAAATTTAATGTCTGAAGGATTTGTCCACAAGATGGCAATACACAGTGTCCAAAAGAAACTGACCCAGCAAGACGCTTTCTAACATCTATGGGACATCTATGGGAAAAAAGCTTCAGTGTAATTACCCTTCCTCATTACCCTTCTAAATATGCACAGACAAAAACTTGTTTGTAACTCTTCTCATGATTTGCTTACTTGCTCTCAATATCCTCTTGCCTCAAAGGTAAGCAGAGACTTCAGATGGGAAACACATCCAGGGGAACCAGATTTGTTCTTTGAGATTTTGTCAGACTTCGATAAACAGTAAACAAGATGGCTCAAACCACTGGAAGCAAAGAGAAGATAAATAGTGAGCGGGGTAACAGACGAGGCCTGCACACAGTGGAAGAAAGCAGTACTGTGCAGCAGACAGGCCTGGGAGCTCTGCCAGCCTATCTGCAAAAAACTACTCACTGAGCACTATCTCTGTCAAGGGACTTACTAGCCATTGCTTTGTCTGGGACCCAGGAGGTGTCCTTCACCTGGAGGGTTCCGCCTTTAACCCTCAAACCCGGACACTCATGCGGTTGATGGTTGGGAAGAACACCCCTGGCAGTGAGTATGAAAGGGAAGAGATTCACCCCATCAAGAAGACTGGCAGAGATCTGCAGAGTGGAGGAGCAAGGCGGGAGTGGGGGACAGCCAAAGCCTGCAGTCTGGAGCGTTGAGGGAGGCCTGCATACGGTGGAAGAAAGCAGTACTGTGCAGCAGATAGGCCTGGGAGGCCTCTTAACTCTCTTCTCTCCCTTGCCTGTTTTCCTCTCTAGTCTCTGAGTTGGGCATCTAGTAACTTCAGTGATTTCTGTACCCTCAGAGTCCAATATTGGGTAATTTTAGTGATTGTCTGTGCTGTTGGAGTTCGGAATCTGATAATTTCAGTAAACTTTGAATTTCATGTGGAACTATGCTGTGAATCTCCTTAATTCAACCCTGACTGAATCCATGAGCCTGAGTCACTCCCTTTCTTGGGATCGGGACACGACTGATTTCAGGTGGTTGTTACCAAGTGAAGTCACACATAAGAGGCAAAGGCATTGTCTGGAGAAAGATTATAGCCTCACCAAGTAACTGGTTTACCAGTATCTTGCTCATTGTAGGCAGTGTTTTACTCACAGTCTAGGAGAAGCACAGAAGAGTGGAAAGAGAGCTTAGGGTTCTGAAAGGACTGCCCAAACCTCAAGAAACTCAGAAAGATGATGACAGTTCTTCATAGGAAAATGAAACAAGGAACAGTCTAGGACAATGTATTGCTGCGTACGTGATAACCAAAATTTGTTCCTGCTTGTCTTAGAGAAGTGGAGCTCAGCACCCTTTAAGGAACGAAAGGCATGGTTGTCTCATAAGCAGCTTCTGCCACTAGCAAAGGGTTAAATAACTTACCCAGCTGCAATCTGCTAAAACGCATTCGATAAAAAAAAAAGCAGGAACCAACATAGCATTTTTCCCAACTGCAGTACATATACAGAGGAATCTGTGCTGTGTTTTTTAATGGCTGACAAGAAAGAAGCACGGCAGCAGGTCTGAAAAACTAGTGAGTGTGACAGAGTAGGTCTGACATCACATTGAGCTGTGAAACAGGCCTAAAACTGTAACATTAATAATTCAAGGTCAAATGAGTTAAAGAGTAATGCACTAGACAGGATCACTGATTGAGATGTGAGAAAATTACCTCTTTCTCCAGTATTAGACAGGATTGTGCATATTCTTTAAGTCTTAAAGAATTTCACACCAGAATTGGCGGGAAGGATGGAAACCTTCAGGTTGTCTTTAAAGCACCTGGAGACACTTTGGGAACAGAAGGGAAATATATAAATGTTATTTATTCCCTCTACTAAGGAAGTTGGCATTCACCAATTCTTACATCCTATTGGTTGCACTTACTTTCCTTAAGCACCTTTAGGTTCTCTGACAGAAAAACGGCATGGAAAAAGAGGGCAGCACAGTAAAGCTGGAAATCTAGAAGAAATCAGATCACTTTCAAAAGCATGTTAGCGAGAGCTAAATCTCTTCAAGTGTATATCCAAAAAGCGTACTAAAACTGGAAATGAAAGGTGACTAAAAATTCAGTGTCTAGACTTTGTTCCCTGTCTGGCAAATTATATGTTCTGTTGCACTTTAATGAAATATGAAAGTAAATTACAAGCTTCACTCATGCTGCCAGGATCCTAATGAGCTGCATTCCTAACTTTCTGAATGGGAAATAAGTTTCCTTTCCCACACAAAATGCTGAGGAGCTGAGATGCAGCAGAGAAAATACAACAGTGGCAGAAGGATGCACAAACTGCAGCACTGGCCAGGGAATTCAGAAGGCAGTGGAAAAGGGATGTTGTTTCCTTCACAAAAGAGGCAGAAGACTCACAAGTGAGGATTAGACATCTCCCAACCAAATGCACAATACTCCATTTATCTTGAAGACATGAACTGCTTTCACTCAAACTCAAAATCTGGATTCCATGCAAGAGTCTAATGTATGGTAAAACCTACACCACTGCACTGCTGATAACAACCCCTGAAGTATGAAAAGGGATGTGAAATGTGTCCAATTTGATTCGTGTGGATGTGGGGGAATGTTGGGACCGCGGGATGGAGTGTAACCTTTGGGTTTGCATACCTATGCCCTTGTCTGTGGTCCCTGTGTTTACGGTTTGTTCTGGGGAGGGGGGAGCGGGGAGGTGTCTGTAGCTTGATGGTACCTGTGTTTACGGTTTGGTCCCTGTGTTTATGGTGTTGTTCTGTGTGGGGAAGGTGTCTGTTGTTTGCTTCTGCTGCTGCGCATGACTGAGTTGGGGGTGCATTGCCTAAAGGACTCTTTGAGGAGTGTGAGAAGTTTCTGGAAGAACTACTGCGCGTGCGCCGCTTGGAGGTGGCGAGTTTGTGGAAAAGCACACCTTCTATGAATATGCAGCGAGGGTTGGGTTGCATAAGGGACTGCTGTGTTTGCAGTGTACGTCTTGGGAGGGCAGAGACCCCCAGCGTACTCAGCGCTGGTTTTACTTGCTTTTATTCACTTAATATATTATACATTGGATTGGAACCCTGTTTGGGCTAAATCATTTATCACAGGGACATATCTTGCCTTTTGTTGAAGGATTGCAGAAACCTTTCACTTCCCATATAAAATGGTAAACAGGACTTGGTTTACATTCACACACGCGTTTGCACGCACACATACATACGTAGAGACAGGAGTGCAGCAATACCGATTGCTAAACCTCCTCTAGAAGTTGGTAAAATGAGAGATGCCCATCATTGTGAATGAGCTGACATCTTCATTTTCCTTCTTTACTAATGTTCTGTGTGCTGTTTCCATCAGATTCTACAGACCAGCAACAACAAGCCCTAAGAACTTACTTTGGAAGACTGTCATTTCTGGTTTATAAAAGGCTTTCTATACCACACCATTTAAACAGAGAAATGAATTAACTCGTATCAGCATTAAATTATAGGCCATGGTAGTGTTGTAACTCCCACTAGAAAATCTGCATTTTGCAGCTCAGTCACTCATCAGATCTTTAGATTAATAAAACTGTTTCCATTTAATGTTAATCACATTTGCAATTTACTGCTGACAGACTTCCTCCTGCTGTTAGTAATGGTTATCAGGACATTGAGGACTGCACATTCAATTCTTCATCTGATTCTTTGTGCCCCATCATGCAATGAACTGCGTAAATAACTATTTTTAAATCATTCTGTGACTATTCAGCTGGACAATTTCTAAGGAGATTGGCTGAAATAATCTTGTGCCTTATTTTTCTAGTTCAGCCTGCGATAGTGTTTTATTGTAAACATGTAACTGTGCATACCAGTCCTTTGAAAGTAGTGAGAATGCTAAGATGTCTACAGGATTGTTAGCACAGCTTAATTACTTCTGCCTTGCATATGAATTCTGAACAAATTAGAATTTATTTATGCTAGAGCCTTACTACATTTTGCTATTAAGACACTGAATGTCCTGTGACTCATTCAAAACACTTTTGTTCCTCAAAACTGCAAATGTACCAGCCCCTCCCTTTGCAAATCCTGTAATTAATTTTGCCCCTCAGCTGTAGCTATCAAGTTTCCACTGAATAGCCACATTTGGTTTAATCCAGTGCTGCCTTTGGTTTAGCTGGGATGGAGTTGATCTTCCTCATGGCACCTATCGCACTGCTGTGTGTCTGTGGTGGTAGCTGGTGCGGTGTTGATAACACAGCAGTGTTTTGGCTACTGCTGAGCAGGGTTCACACAGCACCAAGGCTGTGGGTTTCTTTCTTTCGTAACATTCTCTCCAGCAGGAGGCTGAGGGATGGGCTGGGCCAGTTGACCCAAACTGACTGAAGGGACACAAGGAAAGATTACAGCCACTAGCCAGGTCAGCAGACACCAACAGTGGAGAGAGTGACTTCTTTGTTCCAAAACTTCAAAGACAATTTGAACCTCTCTGCCGGCCAGTGCCAGAGTTTTCAGGAGTGCCTCATGGAATCAGAACTTTTCTACCCCAGTCAGAGAGAAAGGGAACTCTAGACACATGACGTGGAGAATTTTGAGTGTGTGACCAGGGGAAGGACATGAGGCAGTGGGATTGGTGAACCCATCTGCAAGTTTGAAGTTCTCGAGTGTGAACTGAGAGGGAAAACAGCAGTTAAGAAGCAGTCACCCAGGAAGGCAGCCAGTGTAATTGCTGTGGAGATGCAGAGAGGCAATCAGTGATCTCCCACAAAAAGAACATCCATTGATCCTGGTGAAGAAACTTCTGGTCTGACACCAAAACCGTCAGACAATGAATATGCTAATGAAGATCAGGAATAGAGGGTCCCTGCCTCCAGCCAGGAGGAGGAATGGGATGATGGGATATACTGGACTGTGTGGATTTGATGCCCTGGAACATTTGACCCATGGAAGTATAAGGTGTTGGTAGGGACACCAGTGCACAGAGTACACTGATGCCATCAGGATACAGAGGAAACAGACCCATCCAGATTTCTGGAGGTCAATGTGAGCTTAAAAGGGGACAGGTGGGAAAAGCACCCCATAGTGACCAGCCCACAAGCCCCTTGTATTCTTGGCATAGATGACCTCAGATGAAGATACTTCAAGAACCCAAAGGGCTAGCGATGGGCTTTTGGTGTAACCCCCACCAATACATTGAAGATCAAGCAGCTGTCTACCCTGCTTGGCATCTCAGAAGGCCCGTTTGTTGTCGAATTGCTGCACATGGAAGAACAGCAGGTGCCAACTGCTCCATGAAAATGGCAATATCGTACAAACTGAGACTCCCTGGCTTCCATCCATGAGCTGATTTAACAACTGGAGACCCAAGGAGTGATCAGTAAGACATACTCTCCTTTTAATAACCCCCTATGGCCAGTGCAAAAGTGTGACAGAGGATGAAGGCTAACAGTGGACTATAGTGGCCTGAAGTGACACCGTCAATGAGTGCTGCTGTACCAGACATGTTGGAGCTCCAAAATACGAACTAGCTCCTAGCTTTGTACAAACCTGTATTAAAAAATACCTTGCCCCTACGTGTGTATTAAGTTGCATAGCAGGTAAAGAATACATTTTTCAGGATAAAAGAAGTCCTAAAATATAAAACAAAACACATCACATTTTAAAGATAAGTTCAGAATCTATTAGTCAAGTACAATGTTTAACTGAGAAGTCCCCTAAATAACATGGGGCTCCAACATTAGCTATATCTATTGTTACTTCATTTTTATTCTGTCAAGATATCCAAGCCAAAACAGATCACAGGCATCCTCGTGACTTGAAATATTAGTCATAGCTGTATTCAGGGAAATCACGTCTTTGATCTCTGCATGTGAGATGACCATGCTGCCCAACTGTTACTTCTAATAAAGTGCGGGGGCTGGGTGTTGTAATAGCAAATGATCACTGCCTGAAATAACACAAAGGAAAGAGGTCAATGAATCCTTTATTCTGCTTTTGACTCAGAAACTGGTTTTCCTTGTGACATTTCCTATCAGTTGAGATAATAGTTACTTCAATGTACGTTCTGTCATTAATTGCTTGTGAGAAGAAACCACCATCAACTTCTCTACAACATCCTTTCAGGTAGTTGCAGAGAGTGATGTCTTCTCACAGCCTCCTCTTCTTCAAACTAAAGCGCTCCAGCTCTAAGTTTTTCCTAATAAGATTTATTCTCCAGGCCCTTCACCAGCTTAAATGTGTTTGCATAGGCATCATTGCCTTAGTGGTAGCAAAGATTCCGGCTTAAGGAAAGGGAGAAAAAAGAAAAGTTTTATACAAGCTAACTTGAAATGTAGTCTTCACTGGAAGACGACCCTCATATGGCTTCCACTTTTCAGTACGGTAAATTACCCAACACACAAGAGTGTGGGCCACAGTTTCTATCACTGGCTGCTGCTGTGTAGAGAGAGACAGGTGGTGGCATTTATTTTTACCAGGCTGTGTATTACATAATCAGAACACAAATGTAGATTTGGGTTTGCTGAAGTGAACAGATAGATGTGGAGGAAAGGAGAAGAATAAAGTTCAAATCCCTGAAACTGCACACATGATCAAAAATAATCTAATACAATAGGAAAGGGGACCCTAAAAAAATCACATTGTGGGTTTGAATCTACCAGTTTGGTTGCAAAAATAGGATTTAGTTTAATTTTAGAGTCGACTAAATTAGATGATGCACATAGAAAAGGGAGCTGGTGACAAAACTCACTGCTCTACCAGTTTTTGGTGTGCATACAGGCTGTGCCTGGCTCAACACAGCCCAGTGCACTGCTAGTCTAGAAGTGATTTGAACACAACCTGTGAACTGCTGATGTTTTGTGGCTGCTGCTAGGCAGAAATGCAAGAGCTGCACCAAGCCACAACATACACAGCTAATGTCAAGCAGGAGGTACTATTTCCACTATAAATTCATCTGTATGTATACATTTTTAAAAACAGAATAGCAAATTTAATCTTGACAGCTACCAGAACATGCAAAGAGCCAGAGAGAACACTCTTAAACATTCTAGAGTCTTTACAGAGTTATAGAAAGAAAAATCCAGCAATCACATGTAAAAGGAGCCCGAGGTCATCCCACAATGGGCTGAAGAGCTGTATAACAGATTATCCCAAAAGTTTCTTCTAAGGTTTGATACCTTCTGAACTGTAATGCCCGCTAGGGTGGAGATCACACTCATATTGTCTAATCTTTTGACCCACTGTCTACATTTCATTCCTATCAGCCATAACAGCACATTGTAGGGCTCTCAGCTACAGCTGTTCATCTATATTTAGTAAATAATGTCTCCTTAAACAATAGAAACATATGTGACTTGGTCATATACCAGAGGAACTATAGAAAGAGCATTTCAGTTCTGTCTGCATCATAAGATGCTGGAATAACAACTCCATCAAAGCGGTTAATTTAAATTATATTTCATTATTATTGAATATTCATTGTCAGGTTAAATGCATCTTTGGAACATCTGCATGAACAGCCATGGGCTAAAGGTGCTCTGCATTACTATACAGGCTTGAGTAAAGTGTCTAACTCTGGAGAGATCTAGGCTATCCAGGCTATCCATCAGGATTACAGCTGCAATAAAGAATAATAGCAGAGAAACTTCACTAGAAAGTCTAGTAGAGATGAGGCTCTTCAGGAGACACAGAAGTCTCTAAAATGGAGGGCAGGTATTCAGACAAGATGTAAGAGCATCTAGGGAACAGACAGGACAGGAGAGAAATGTCTTCAAATGTATTTAAAAGATAAGACACTATTCAATGTAGTACAGTGATCTGATTTCTTACAGCAATTAGTATTAGCATCAGAGAACATGTATTTTAACTTTTGGAATTCTGAAACCCAGGGCAAGAAAAAAGTTCAAGTATTTCATACCAAAGCTGCCTTCCAGGGAATAACTGTACAACTGGATACATCACCATAAGGAATACCGTACAGGTTTTCTTTTACAGAACAAAGCAACGTCTTTTTGAAGTCTTGTGCATTCACCCTGGGGAATCCTCAGGACACTTTATTGGAAGAAAAGTGTTTGACCAGGATGACTGGTGGGTAATCCTGCACTGCAGAACCTGTCTCTGTCAGGACTGCACACATGGATGACTTGCAGCAAGATTACTCTAGCACAGTTGCTAGGCAGCAACTGTAATGCTTGGAAAACATTTGATGCTAACAGCTACTCTAAACTGTTTTGTAGCTAACAGCTTTACCAGAGCAATAATTCTGCTGCAATAAAGCATTTTCTAAACTAGAGCTATTCCAAACAAAACCATCATAAAAAGCAAATTTACACCGAACTTTTGACATACACAATTTAAACTGCATTTCTCAAAAGAAAGATATAAAAATCACAATTTTCTAAAAGCTGAGCCAACTGAGGATCAATAGAGAAAAGACTGTTCTGCTCCTTGCCACAGATTATAGGCCTATGTGACAGGCACTCACAGCTCTGCCCTCCCTGAACTAGGTAGGAAATTGGCACTGCTCAAATAAGCACCTTAGTTGATGAACCAAGGATGTACAATTTTACTTGCAAAACAGTGGAACACAAATATACATCACTTGTGCACTGATCATCTGGCAGGGTTAACCCCTGGAATTCCTCTGTCTTCACACCCCTTCCCACTATGGGTTTGCGTGTGTTGGCAAGTGCGGTTATGATACCTATTTTTACAGTCCCTCACTTCCATACTAAATCTAATCAAGTGCTGACGGCAAACAAAGAGACTGCCAAACTAAAAGCATACTCTGGGACACACTACCAGTTGCAGAAGAAAATACGAGTGTGCTAGGCTCATCAAGAAGGCGGAAAGACTCTTGCATACAGGAACATAAAATATGTGGTCTTTTTCTGTCAATGAGAAAAAGAACTAAAATAAACCCTATCATCTGTCTCTGCTTCCAGCCTGGGAACAGGGAGTAACTTTGTGGCACACATCTTTATGGTCAAGTTAAACAGCAGGAGATGCTCAACCACATGTTGTTTCCAAATGTGTATCAAGTAGTAGTGTTTTTGGCATAATGCAGTTACCTATAGTGTCAAGCAAACACTGGTCTTGCAAAGTGAAATTGTCTGCTGTGAGGATCAGAGGTCATCAGAGCCTTGCTCCTGCTATAAGCCTTAAGCGTTGAGGGGACAGGTGACAGGTGAAGGTGGCAATGTAAGAGAAGTGTTTAAGCATTTCTGAAGGTTTAACAGCCCTATAATTTCTCCAGAGCAGACTGGAAATTTCCCATGCTATAAGCCTGTGCAGATCGAGCAGCCATTTGCAAAGACAGGAAACTGATGTGAATGAACCTGCTTTGTTCTTTGAGCAATTTACTACATACAAGCTACAAAATCATTATGAAAAATTTCTCAAAGGCAAAAACTTTTCAAATTATGCCAAGAGAAATCACTACAGTGTTTTCTTACGGCTGTGCTATTACTGGATAGCTTTTACGAGCTGACTCCCTTATAATTGCAGTCATGTTTTTTGTACAAAAGGGCATGACCCTCCTCACTGAAGTGGACTAGCAGATTCATCTACAGTGGCAATGTAAGGAAAGAAGACATTTCTATAGATATTCAATTGTTTAAATGGGATTTAGACATCT
The DNA here is from genome assembly GCA_028565055.1 of Phoeniculus purpureus. NCBI lineage: Eukaryota > Metazoa > Chordata > Aves > Bucerotiformes > Phoeniculidae > Phoeniculus > Phoeniculus purpureus. Next base: position 18,436 of record JAOXOE010027119.1, read on the forward strand.
TATTGAAGTGCTGGCCCAAGGGCTACTTCTGCATCTGCTCACTTGACAAAGTGAGAAGTTACTGTAAGGCTGATATTACTGTGACAGACAATCCAGACCACCAGTTACTAGTGGTGAAAGTAACCCGGTGTCTGCTTGGTTTTCCAATTCCTTCCAAACAGATTCCCAACTTAAGGCTGTGTTCAGTAGTACTTTATCATCTCTTCTGTGGTGGTTGATACATAAACACAGCAGAAACCGATGCTGTGCTACAGTCATTAGATCGAAAACTGAAATAAAGCATTAATTTTAGATCAAACAATTCGTGTTCTGAAACGCTCTTCACTGGGTGTAGTACCTCGGGTATCCTATGCCACTGTGGAGTTCTGCTCAAACACAGCTCCAAGATGGTCACTCAGGGCAGCCTGCGCTGTGAGGCAGGCTCTCTGCTCACACTGCACGCTGGCCCACAGGCTGCGGAGCCGCCCAGTTACCTGCCAGCTCAGGAAGCCGTTGGTTCAACCACCGCATGGGAAATTACGAAATATAACGAGATCCCAGCAGACGTCTGAGACAGGCGGCTTCAGTGGGAGGGGAAGGCCCCGCCCGAGCCCTGTCTGCAGGGGCAGATACGGCCCCTCGCCACCAAGGCGAAGGAAAACCGGGAAAGCTCCTCTCGGGGAGGACAAGGGGCACCTGAAGCGTTTCGCCCCCACGGAGGGGGGCGGCGCAGCGCTGGGGCCGGGGCAGAGGCCGCCGGTACCCTCTCGGTCGCTTGGCCCGGGTGGTGGCGTGACGCAGCCGCTCCTGAGGGGAGCTCTGCTGCCCGGCTCAGCCTTCCCGCGCGCTCCAGCCCCAGCCCGGCACGCGCCGGCCTTCGCGCTGTCACGGAAGGCGGGAAGGAGGGCAGGGGTGGGGGTGGGG
>JAOXOE010027120.1:0-19334 GCA_028565055.1 Phoeniculus purpureus
CTCCAGTCCCTAGGCACCTCTTCTGATCCCCAGGACTTAGAAAAGATGATGGAGAGTGGCTTAGCAATGACTTCTGCCATCTCCCTTAGTACATGTGGGAGCATCCCATCTAGGCCCATGGATTTGTGTACATCCAGTTTGCTCAGCTTATCCCTAACCCAGTCCTCATTAGTCAAGGCAAACTCTTCTCTTGCCTCAACTTCCTCTGGAGCCTGAGCAGTCTGGGGCTTCATATCAAGACAGCCCTTAGAAGTATAGACAGAGGCAAAGAAGGTGTTCAGTGTCTCTTCTTTCTCTGTATCCTCTGTCTCCAGGGTACCCACCTCATTCAGCAGGGGGCCTGCATTGCCTCTAGTTTTAGTTTTGCCTGCAATGTATTTGAAGAAGCTCTTTTTGTCGTCCTGTAGAAGGAGGCTTTTGTCTAATGTTCACACTTTTTGGCAATCTACTAGTCCAGAATATAGGGGATGGTCGTTTACTGAACGGAAAGCTGTGTAGAGGAGATAGGACAGGAGGTGTCACTGCTCTAACAAAAGACACAAGTAGAGAAGCTGATGAAGAACCGGCTGAAGTACTGCTTCTGGAGGAATTTGCAGAATGAGGAATGAAAAGCCTTGTGGAAAAAAGAAATATAGAACCTGCCACTGGCAAGTGCAGTTGAATAGTTTAGTGAGAGACTATGGCTTGGAGAAAACTATCACAACTCAGTGGCTGGTACACAGGTGAATACAGCATTTCAAGCTACCTAGCAAGTAGTAAGACAAAGCGTGAAAAAAAGAAAAAAATGGGTGAGGAGACCGAGTGTGGAGGTAGTCTGTGAAGGAAAAGAGAGGGACACAGGACCTCCTAATAGGGAAATGTGAAACTGTGGAAGCATGAATAACTCAGGACACTATTTAGTTCCATTTTGCAGTTACTGCACCAGAACTGGGAGGTCGTTTCCAACCAAAGTGATTCCGTGAATTCTTCCATTTCAGATTTGCGCTTTCTGAACAGGCAACTGTTCCTCGTAATCCAGAGCTGACTTTCCCACGAACCGCCACGAGATGGCAAAATATTCCCCAGGATTGTCTCCGTGATGCTTGCCAGCATGGCGAGCTGGAAGTGCGGCCTCAGAGAAGAAACTGGCAGAATTTCTCTCCCCCGGCGAAGAGCAGCTCCTCTGCATGTCCCAGGGTGCCTCTCTAACAGTCTTTGGAGCTGCTCATTGTAACTGGTCCCTGAGCATTAGGTATACTTCCGACCTAGAAAAATGATGGCAGATTCCCTCAAAATAATGAAAAAGGCACAGTGATTCTATGATGCAGTGTGTGGCATCGATGCGCTTTTAAAGGTTGTGGCAAAAAGATGCAAAATCTTTTAGATTGTTGACTATGTGATTAATGAATGCAAGGCAATTGGTAAGCATATGTTTAATCAAAATTCAAAATCTGTTCCCCCAAATGAGTTGAAATAACACATAAGGGAAGAGGGGATCATTTGTGAAAGGATTCAGGTTGGTTTAGATAGTGCCTTGCTAAAAAGCAGTGGTCTGTGTGTCTATAATGTGGTCTATGATATTCTTAAGTGCACTAAGGCAGAAAGAGCTTTTGTCTGATCAAGATTTTTGTTTAATTTATTTGGATATGCACTAGTGGAGATGTGCAATGGCATGTAAGTACAGTGAGAACATAAAAATGAGGGAAAATTAATTGTTTAGGGTAACATGATTGCATTTAAAATGTTATCAAACTGCCAGGGAAGGAGAGAAGGAGGTCAAAGGAGACTGAGTGGTGACAGGATCCCATGTCCCAAATTTGGGAGGTGTGCGAGCTCCCCAATTTATGCCCCATAGACAAGATGAAATCCTGCTCCTAGGTGCTGGTGGCCTTTGGTGCTTTCTGCACCCTAAATGGACGCATATTGTGATTTACAAATTGTAGCTGTAATTCACACCAGAATCCACTCTCTCTAATGCATATCGTCACACCCATAATGAGGAATTCAATGGAAGTTGTCTCCAGGGAAATTGTCTCAATTTGTCAAAGGGTAGATGGAAGAACTGTAGCCTTTTGCAGAAGAAGGGGGTCCTGTTACCTCTGAAATCCTCTGCCTCACTCAAACCAGCCTTTAATCCCAGTCATACAAACCCACAATGGATCTGCAGCTTTTGGTGTCATTGCTCACCTTGAACAGACCTAAGATGTTGTGTTCCCTTCACTCAGGCCAGGATGTTTAAGACCTCGCTTCATTCTACTTTACACTTGCTCTTCTCTAGAACAAAAGCCCTCAATATCTGAAAATTCACAAGGCAGAAAGCAGAGCTGTATTTCCTCACTTTTACAAATCCCCAGCTCTTAGTGAGTTAGAACTCACTGAGTGGACTTGTACAGCAAGGGGGACTTCTACCTTCTAGGAAATTCAGCCTTAGAAAGAAACCCTCTTGCATTTCAAAATCTAACCATACTATTTGTAAATCACTGTAAAATGATGTTTTTAGTGAAAGTATGTGTCGGTTGAAACATTTCTACTTAATTTCCTTTATAAGCTGTAATTGTTTAGAATAAACTAATAGAGTACGTGACAAGATGTCTGAAGCAGTAGACAGATACTAATTTTTACCTTGCAAGAATTCCCTTTCGGAAAGTATTTTCCTGCAGATAACCATACTTGTGTAAGAATAATGAACAACCAAAAGCTCCCATTAGACAGCTCTCCAAGAGCTGAAAGCTGAGTCTGCGAGTGACTCAGCCAAAAGCCCTACACCTGGTGCAACCAGCAGAAGAGAAAACACACTTTGGAATCACAGAATCACAGAACATTAGAGATTGGAAGGGGCCTTAAAAGATCATCTAGTCCAATCCAAATGCCACAGCAGGATCACCTAGACAGGGGCAGCCCCTTCCAGTGGTCTGTCACCCTCACTGTGAAGAAATTCTTTCTCATCTTGATGTGGAACCTCCTATGTTCCAGCTTACACCCATTGCCCCTAGTCCTATAATTAGATGACACTGAACAGAGACTGGCTCCATCCTCCTGACACTTGCCCTTCACGTATTTGTAAACATTAATGAGGTTACCCCTCAGTCTCCTTTTCTCCAAGCTAAAGAGACCGAGCTCCCTTAGCCCTTCCTCATCAGGGAGGTGTTCTACTCCCTTCATCATCTTTGTGGCTCTGCACTGAACTCTCTCAAGCAGTTCTGTGTCTTTCTTAAACTGAGAGACCCATAACTGGACACAATATTCCAGGTGCAGTCACTTGGCACTTTCACCAGCTGGAGAGGTTTAGATAGAGAAAGCCCAGAAAAGATTTGCTTTATGGGTACAATGGTAATGGTAAAACCCTTGGAGCTAGCCTTGTACTTGGGGCATCTGGATGTGCCTCTGTTGCTGGCCTTGATCTCTCAAAGAGATGTATCTGTTCATGGTACACAGAGCCATACACTTCTGTTGAATCCTAGGACCATGGCAACACAAAAACAGAGACTACAAGGATTGCTAAATCTCATCTCTTGCAAGAACATCAACCATTTATTCACAAAGAATGTCTCAAGAATAGTTCAAAGAACATCCTATTACTCTATGATCCTCCAGCTGCTACAGAGGGTGCATTCAGCACTCAATAGCAAATGAATAGCCTCTCATAAAATACAGGCTCCAGAGTCTTCATGATTAGTCCCCAGGCAGCAGCAAACAGGAAAACACTTAGCAGATCTGAAAGAAAGCTCAGTGATAAAAGATAAAGTGGAAAAAAGAAAATTCTGAAAGACTCAGAGCCATCACACCTCCTGCAAAACTTCAATCCTTAATAGGGGTGAGGAAACTTAGGGTTGGTAAAGAAACTGGTTAGTAAGGTCCCCTGGGAATCTGCTTTTGAAGTAGTTTGACTCCAGGAATGCTGGTCACCTTTTGAGACCCATCTCTTATGAGCACAGGAGCCTGCAGTGGGTGGTATTATGAATTGGAAGCAGGAGAGAAGGCTCTCAGAGGAGAGGTGAGGGGAAATTTAACAGATCATTTGTCCTTATGTCTGTGGAGATATGGAGCATCATCAGGCAACTCACAGACAATAGTAGCTGACAATGGTTGAAAACATGTTCAGCATGTAGTGCAAGTCTTCGGCTTGTCACAGCAGCTAAAGCTCTGTCTAAGAGACAGCAGATGGCAGTGGAAAACTTGTCTGAGGACAGTCACGCACCCCAGGGATGCCCTAGGACAGAGCAGGAGGCTTTCAATTACTTCCAGCTCCTCAAAAGCCATGGGGAGCAGGGAGAGAGAAAGGTGCTGGGAATTGATTTGGCAGATGTGTTTTCAGTATAATTTTGATCTCCTGATTTGGATGATAAAAGGCTGTCAGTATTTTGCTTCACTTACCTTTTTAAGGAAACATTTAGGTATGAAAGGAACCCAAAATCTTTGTTGTCTAACTTTATTAATGCAGGACAGTCTATACGACTTGAAAAAATAAAGTGTGTTTCTAAGTGGCTTGAGATAAGGTTATCTCAGGCATAAGAGCAAATGCTTGAGGGTGAGTTGCTGTGTACTTTGGGTACATCTTTAAATTTCCTAAGTGGAAGCGCTTCCAGGCACTCTCTTATTTTGACTTTTTCTCCAGTGCCCTCAATTTTGCCTGCCCTATGGCTGGGCTTCTGTTGGGAAAGTGTTGCTTTTAATTTTTCTATGCATGCACATAGAGAAGAAACACAAATCCATCTTGAAATAACCTGCGGTCTAGCTGGGATGAAATAAAAAGGCTGTGAAAAAGGCACGTTTGTACCCAATGTGAAGGCAGGAAGGAAAAGGCAGCACTTAAGAACTGAACCCGTACAATTATTCATGGGCTTAATTTTCATTACAGAAGTCAGCATAACCTTCCTCGGAATTCTTGTGGTTATCATAAGGTCAAGTGCAGGGAGGGAAAGAGTGGCTGAACAGAAGCTGCCTCTAGACTCTCTTCCCTCTAGCTGTCTTGTAGGGCAGCCTTTTGTCCTTCAGGAGACTATGTAGTAAAGAGGGTGAGCAACCAGCACAGTTCATTCAGGCTTCATTACAGAGAGACCCTAGCCTTTCCTTCCTTAGCCTGTTATGTCATGTGTTTACCAGATGCTGTGGTTATGCTGCTCCTCAGAATTTCTTTTTACAAAGTGGAGAAAGTGCAGCATGCTTCTGGCTCACCTTATTTTCAGGGGGACAAAATGGTTTTAATTTGAGCCCATTCCCAAGAACAAGGCATTAACAAGGAAAGCGAAATCCCTTCGTACCCTGTAAATGACACCTTTCTCCTATGAGTGTCTCTGCACATTATGCTCTCCTCCAAGTGCTCAGGTTTCCTAGATAAGATCCATCCTGCAGCTGGGATCACATTCACATTGTGCCTTGGAGGCAGCAGAGAGCTCCTCTCAAGACAGGAAGAAACAGCTAGTACTGGCAATAAGTTATCTTATTAGACCTTAACTTGTGAAATTAAATTGCAACCTGCTGCAGGCATAAAGGCAGCAGGCACCATGCAACATCTAAACGTGAGGCTCCGGGCCCAGAGCTTGTTTTCTTGGACTGTCTTTATCCCTTGATGCAGGTAAATGGAAAAGGTTAAGTTTTGGCTGTCAGGCAGGTAGCTGAGGTTCAGGAGATTGTGTCTCTCAAAACACCACAATTCCACATATGAAACTATGAATACACATAAATCCAGGGTCTTAGTGCCCAAATTAGATGTAGCTAGGAAGGATTCAGATGCTTGAAACACTGGGAAACCTTCTGGGACAAGTGGATGCTGAATAAGAGGATTCACTTTGATCATAAGGAAAGGAGGCTTCTGGCTCTGAGAATTCAAAGTATCCTAGAGGAGTGTTTATAGTCGGAGCTGCGGGAGAGCACACAGGCACAGCAAAGCATCCAATTCAGACTGATGTGGTCTAAAAATCTAGGGTTCGGTGCACCAATACAGATTGTCAGCAACAGGGTTAGGGCTTTACTGTTTGTAATCCAGTGTTGATCAGAAAGGAAAGCAATCAGCAAGCACTAAATAGGATCAGTGAAGGTGTGAGATTTGGACAGACAGAAATGTAAGGATTATATAAGGATTCTGATTACTGAGTCAATGACTCTCTAGAGCAAAGTGCCAACTTTGAGGGCAATAAATGTCGGCTGCCTGCAACAACTAGAGCCCACAGAAGAGGCTGTGCAGGTTTTTGTCTGTAGTGGCGCATCACACTCATGTGAAGTGGAAACATTTTATTGCATCAGCTGTTCTCTAACAAGAACAAACCTACAACAAGTTTGAATTATGGAGTAGGGAAGACAGACCAAACAAATGCCACATTTAAGTATTCTTGTACTACTGTACTGCTCAACAGAGGTGGGGAAATGATTGTGGATCAGGTAAAGACAAAACTCCTCTTCCCTGCTCAGTGCAATTTAAGAAGGAGGAGCCCTATGAAACCACCAGGAGATCAATTTGAAACAGATAAAGAGAAAATGCTACTTTGCACAGGGGGTATCATGCTTCTGGAAGCTGTTATCCCAGGAAGTTCTGAAGTTAGGGGGTAGTAGCGGATCCAAAATAGGATTAGGCAAATTCATAGTCAGTGAGTCTATCATAGATACTGGAAATCTCATTGAGGATGTATTTCTTCTTTCCTAATTCAACAGTTAAGAGTTCTGGGGAATCAAAGGGTAATGGACTGCAGAGGATGAGCAGGGACACATGCTGTGCCTTAATAGCTTCTCCTTCTCCTACTGTCAGAGTTCTAGGGCATATAGCACTGATCTAACCTAGTAAGGTTACTAGTTTTTTTGAGCTGAAAGTAGGTGTCTGTGTGAGAAGGTTGTAATACGCATCACAAAAATTAAAGCAAAGGCTTCTTTTACTATTGCACAGTTGTGATTTTTAAAGGCTTCCTCAACTCAAGGAGGATGAATGTTGACTACCCACAGGAGTTCTTCTGGACTGCTACAGTACTTTCTCAAGTACTTTCCTGGATCCAAATTTAGAGGGTTTGTTCAATGGCTTTTGGATTGTCTATGATGTATCTATTACTTTTCATCTGTGATGTTAGGGCCTAAAGAATAAATCTTATGAGGAAAGACTGAAGGAGCTGGAGCTCTTTAGTTTGAAGAAGAGGAGGCTGAGAGGAGACCTCATCACTCTCTACAACTTCCTGAAAGGATGTTGTGGAGAGGTTGATGCTGGTCTCTTCTCACAAGCAATTAGTGATAGAACAAGACAGAATGGGTTCAAGCTACAACAAGGTATGTTTAGACTTGACATTAAGTGGTGATTGGGTCACCATCCCTGGATGTGTTTAAAGATAGTTTGGGATGCGGTGTTGAGGGATCTGGTTTAGGGGTGAACTTGTAAGGTAGGGGTAGATGGTTGGACTCGATGATCCTGGGGGTCTTTTCCAACCAAAGTGATTCTGTGATTCTGTGAAAGGAAATATTAGGAATTCTGTTTTACTGAGACAGCAATTGCTTATTATGGAGAACATATGCAAAACCAGTAATAGGACGTGGACTTTTGCTAGAATCACAGAGTGATTGTTGTTGAAAGGAACCTCTGGAGGTCATCTGGCCAAACCCCTGCTCAAACAGGGACACCTAGAGACAGTCCCCAGGACCATATCCAAATGACTTTTGAATATCTCTGAGGATGGAGACTCCACATCATGTCTGGACGACCTATTCCAGTCCTTGATCACCCTCACAGTGAAAAAGTATTTCCTGATGTTCAGAGGGATCCGCTTTTGTCACTGGGTGCCACTGAAAAGAGCCAGAGTCTCTCTTTCCACTTTCCCCTTCAGTACTTATACACATCTGTAATCTCCTCCCTGATCCTTCTCTTCTTCAGGCCAAACAGTCTCAATTCTCTTTGCCTTTCCTGGAGAGTCATTCCAGACCTTTAATTATCTCAGTGGCCATTTTTGAACTCCCTGCAGTATGTCCATCTCTGTTGTACTGAGAAGTACTGCACTGATTTCTAAGTGGGGTCTCACCACTGCTGAGTAGAGAGGGAGATGGATCTGCTGTCTTGGCCTGCTGGTAACACACCTAAAGCAGCCCAGGTCAGCGCTGACTCTTTATTTGCACCCACAGCATATCACTGTCTCATGTTCAGCTTGGTGTCCACTAAACCCCCAAGCCTTCTCTGCAGAGACCTATGTGGGATGACCATGCATTTTTTGGTACCTGAGGCTGTTCTTTCTCAGGCACAAGACTGCACTTTCCCATACTGAACTGCTTGATATTCCTGTTGGCCATTTCTTCAGTCTTTATGACCCTTGTTGCGGCAGCGTGACCCCTTGATGTTATCAGCTACTGCTGCCAGCCTTGTGTCATCTGTAAGTGTGCACTCAGCCCAATCTTCCAGACCATTAATGAAGATGTTAATCAGGACTGAACCCAGTATTGATAATTACCCAGCTAGACTGGTCACACCCCTCTGATCTCAGACATCCAGACAGTTTTCAATCCACTTTAAACTCTGCTTATCCAGCCCGTACAGCAACAGTTTATCTATGAAGATGTTTAGAGAGACATTACAGAAACCTTTACTGAAGGCAAGACAGACAATATCCGTGGCTCTCCTTTCATGTGCCAAAACAGCCATACAGTTGTAGAAGTGGAGCTGGTTGATTAAACATGATTTTTCCTTTTTGAATCCATGCTGATACTCCTGATGGCTTTCTTGTCCTCCACAAGTGTAGAAATCATTTCCAGAATTAGTTGTTCTGTCATCTTCCCAGGGGTTGAGGTAGGTAAGTACTGTGAGACAGTTCAGGACCTGTGGTAGATTAACAGGGTGCTCAGGCAGAGTCTAACGCCACACAGCACTGCTTCATTGAATTAGCATTTCTATGTTTATAAAAATATTCAGCAGTTAAAAGGAACATCTTTCTACTTCTTTTTAGATATATGCAGTGTTTTATTTATTGTTAACAACAATTAGCTGTCTTTCTCTTAAGTTCTGGAAAATCACTGTTTTTAAAGTATGTCTGTAGTGTTTTCTGACAGCTCTAGGATCCACCCCCTTGTTTCTTTTTATGGAGCATATTCACTGAGCTGAATGCCATAAGGTATCAAACAAAAAACCCCTCATTTTACTAACAGTGTAAAAAAGCATGAAAAAACACCTCAGAGTTGTACTATTGTTATGCTTTAAAAGTTGACAGAATTGCTAAATATAATTAATCTGTTTTCTGCAAAAAAGTTTAAAGTCTGGGTTTAAAAAGCTGGAAAATTTTCTGCTCCCTCCCTGCCCCTCGGCTCTTATTCCCCATTCCAGTGACTTCTGCCTTCTTCCCTTCTTCTTCACTTCTCTCCATCTTGGTGTTTTTTTGGAGTTACATCACTTTGCCACTGAGAGAAAGTGTAATTGCTTCTGGAGACATGCAGGAGGCACTGTCAAGGTCTACTGATCTACCTGTGTTCAACTGGAGAGACTCTGCGAATTCTAAGCTTTAAAGATTTATGAAGAGTGAGACTGAAGTTGGATGACCACCGTGATTCCAGAGAGAAGCAGGAGCTCTCTGCAGTTCAGTGTAGGAGCAGTGTGACAAAACTCCATATGCCTGTATATGGTTTCTTCTGGTGTGTGGTGGGGGGAATGAATTAAAATGTCTTGATGCCTTTCTTTCCCAAACTGGATCAGTTGTTTCATTGTCTGCAGATTCATAAGTGGTTTTGTGAAACCCTCTCTTTGTGTTTGATGCTTCAGAGAAATGTTCTTGGTTGAAATATAGTCAGGGTCTCTGACCCATGACATTAATGGCAACCCAGGTGGGATGCATGGGGATCCAGACAAGGACCTGCACTACTACACTACTACAGTACGTAGCTATGTATGGTTACACATAAATAGCTAAACAGAGAGCAACCCAGAGACAGCCTTGAGATAAAAAAAAAAGTTACAAGATGGGGAAATATTATGTAAGTACATCCAGAAAAGTGAAGACTCTGGGAATATAACAGGTCTGAACAAAAATATCCAGGAAGTCTTGTTGAATGGACTGTATTTATAAGCAAACACATGGTTGACAGCAGTGAAATTCAGGTTCCTATCAAGGTTAATTCTGCTGTCTGGTAAAACCACAGCATAAATGACTCCTCAGCAGAGGATGCTGCATCTGAAAGCAACAGGATGACAATAAGACTGCAGCATACTCCCCTCATGACTCCATTTTCTTTTAACCCACCAGGGAAACAGCCTGCAATGCTCAGAAACTCAAGCCACGGATGCACAAATTGTTTAAAACCGCTGTGTTGCACACCACATACAACAACATGCTGACCATGAACCATGTGTCCTGGTTCTTCTTAGCAGGCGTAGGAGACGGAGGAGTGGATCAAATCAGTCTGCTTAGAAGTATTGCAGGGTAACTTCACCTTATACCTATGTAAGTTCTTGCCCTGGGGTTTGTAACATGGACTTTTCAACAAATGTAATGAGCGTTCTGAGAGCTGCTACTGTTGGAAACTACTTAGGAAAGTAGTCACTACTTAGGAAATACTGCAGGATTTCCTAAGCTGTGATGTGGTTGCTGCTTCCTCTCATGTTTCACAGCACTTACTGGGTCAAGGCCAGGGGCATCCTCAGTATGCACACACCATAACATCACTTTCTTGGAAACGGAGTTAACAAACATGCAAGTCAAGGAGAGGAATGTCAGAGAACGGGTTTGTGTCTGTCATTTAGGGCCGGCACTAAACTCTTGGTTTCACCTCATCTCTGGAGCAGCGCTTCTCCATGGAGCTGTAACAAAAAGCAGTTTAATCTACTTCTAGCTATGAGAAATCAGGTGATGTGGGAAGAATTTCAAGCACTTCAAGGAACATGTCCATGGTCTTACTGACAAGAAGAATTAGCACTCATTAACCGTAAATACTAACTCAGAGGCTGAAGGAAATAACTCAGTAAAGGACTTGTCAAGACTCAGTTTAAAATAGCCGTTGATGTTAGATAAAGCTCTCCTTATTGGTGGATTTCTCCATTAGTATTACCACAGCTTCTTCCTGTGAAGATCCAAATCAGATAGAAAACAAAGACATATAAACGTTTATGCATCAAGAATAGTGATGAGGAGACACACTGTGATGGTGACTGAAGGTAAATCTGCACAAAAGCTTCTTAAGTCAATAGTAACGACTCCAGAGTTGTATTAGATGTCTCTTGCCACAGACAGAAGTCAATCACAAAACAGTGTTAGAAGCAGGGAGAAATAGCAACAAGAGCAGGGAGAAATAGCAAACAAGAGCAGAATTGTCCCTGGGTTTGCCACTAAAGAAATATAACAGTAAAGTAGAACTAAAACAGCCCATCCTCTTCTCCCAGTGCTATAAATGTCAGAAAACGTAGAAAGGAATACGCTTTCCAAATACCTGATAGTTCAAAGAGACTTCTGTCTGCCTTTCTGATCAGCCCTGATATGGAACTGAGTGAGGATATGTGATCTAGATTCTTCTACATGAATTCTCAGTTTGCTACCTAGAAATACTTCAAGGCCATCCCCACGCAGCAATGGTTTTTAAAAGCACGTTTTACCTTGATGTCTCAGTGACTAAAAACAAAGAGGTCTTCAGAGGACATTCTCCTTGGCTGTGGAGTAAGCACTGTCAGACACAGCTCAATGTGTACACACACTGTGAGAGCACAAAACTGTGAAGCTTGAGAAAAGGGCAGACCTTATGTTCCTAGCAGTTTGGTACATTAGTCAGTAATCTGCACCCTTCAGATACACTAGTGTGTGGACTTGGTTTTGGTCTGTTTGGTTTGGACATACTGCACCTGCCATCTTCACTTTTTCTATCTGAAAACCCCAAGGAGCCCTATAAGCACTTATCTGACAGCATCTCTCACAAGAGTTCAGTCTCTCAGATGTTGTAGAACAGGCCCACGAATAATGGGAGTATTTTAGCTCCAACAGGATAATTGGAAATTGGATTTTTCTTTCTGGCATGTCCTTTGGGATTGCCCACAATTGAGCTATTGGATGTTTTGACAGATAATTGTAATGGTAATGCTGATGCCGTAATAATAATAATAATGAGGATTAGTTATATGTATTTCTTTGCAATTGGATCACAGCCTGATAAAGTTATTTAGGAAAATTTTCACAAAAATCTTCAACATATGCTCAGAAGAAACCCATTAACCCACCTTCTATTACACTGATGATGGGAAAAATATGTTTTACACACATCTCGCAAAATTATTCACTTTAGGTAAGCAGAGATGAGTAATTTTTTGTCTAATTTATTTAATTCTAATTTCCAAAGAATTCACAAAACTTTACAAATTAATCAGCCACCATGTTTCCTTTCACTCCACCATCAGCTTATCATTGATGCCAACACAGACACTATAAAGAAAGAAGGTTACTGAACAAAGAAATTTGTGTTGCTAACACCAGCACTCAGGAATTGCCTTAGTCACATGGATTATAGTAACACCCTGAAAGACCTGGCTATGCTCTATGAGGGCTACTAGGCATGCTGTAAAACAGCATTCATGCATTTGCAACCTGTGACGTACAAGTGCAAAGTAAAGCACAAAGAGACGCATGAGGGTCAGAGTAGTAGGGATCAAAGTAGTCCAGGTAACTGATAACCTTTTCCTTTGCAGCTTGTTGCTCCCCATTCCCAGCTGTGCCTTACTCTGCTGCCAACACAAAGAAGCAAATTTATTGTAGTTTAATTCTCCAGTTCTGCTTACTGTCACAGTGTGCAAACCATGTTTGTTTTGCAGCCTTACCATATCCATATCAACCCTTCTTTCTCCAGGAGGAAGGAGGTGAGGCTAGATGAGACACAATTGCATGTCTTTGCTTTCATTGATACTTGTGATGTTTGAGGAAAGCAAATGACCTGAGTATCTTAATGAAATAGAATATTTTTGTTGGAAGACAGTTACAGTGATCATTCTGTCAAGCTGCCTGACCAGTTCAGGGATGAATAAAAGTTAAAGGATGTTATTAATAATGTTGTCCAAATGTCTTTTGGGTGCTGAAAGGCTAGGAGCCTCTTCTTGGAGGGTGAAACCTTCAGCCACATCATCCAGGTGGCCTCTCCCAAGCTCCTCTAGTTTGTTAGTCACTCTCATCCCCAAATGAGATGTGGTGACCACAGGGTCTGCCATGGGGTAATATTAGTCCTGTGTATCACTGTATCCTGCACTGCGAGCCATGAAGCTGGCCTTCATTCAGGGCAGGGTCCCTGCTGGGATTGAGTCTGGCCCACCTGTTCAGGTAAAGTGATCTGACTGGGGAACAGTTTTTCTGAGGATAGCTGTTGACTTTTCTACCTTGGATGAAAACCCTAAGTGGACTGCAAGGAGATCAGTGTCTCCTGCCTCTTTTGGCCCTGCTTTCAGCAGATGGCTGAAGAAGCTGACCTCTAAGGACACTTGCATGTGTTTTCCAATCATTCTTTGAACACTCAAAGTGCTGAAAATGGGTAAAGGCAAGATGAGAAAACCAAACTGAAGATACCTCTGATCAGCACAGGACCAGGGACTTGTGGATGTCTGTACATGTTACATATGCATATGCAGCTTGGGTCTGCTCAGCTTTTTGCACTGGCTTGGCGGGCACCTTCACTATGTTCTACCTATTCTCTGTCTCCCATCCTTCCCTTCCATGCCATGGCTACAGGGAAGATCAAGAAAGGCAGGAGTTGCTCAAGAAGGCTCCTGAGCATCACTACATGCCATTTTTTCATTCACCTTCAGTCTTTTCTGCCTTTCTTGTCACATTTTAATCTCGTCTGTAATGAAGAGTGAAGAGAATAAGTGAGCAAAAATCTACACAGAAATACAGAATTTTTGCTTGCAAAGTTTACAGACCGCAGTGGAGACATCTTGGTAATTTAGTATGTCCTTTCTAATCAATGTGACAAAGTCCCAGATGCGTGTATATATATATATATATATATATATATATATATATATTTTAAAAGCAAACCCCTAAAAATCGAAAGAATCTTTCACAAACTGATGAAACCCAGTCATCCAAGAATTAACAGATTGGAGCTAGGTCTATGTGCTACCTCTTTTTGATGGAAATCACTAGACCTTGTATGTCAAGGGATTTATCAATTGCTGCTCAACACTGTCATAACTCAAAGAGTATGCTGAAAATCAGACAGCTTCTAGTTTTCCAAGGGAGCTGAAAGATTTTGTGCCCATGCCTCTAGTAAAAGGAGTTAAACGAAGAGAAATCTAGAAAGCTTAGCATAGGAAAACCTTAATGTTGACATTTCTAACATAAAAACTAAAAAGAAGGGTTCAGTGTTATGAAAGATCAGATATTAAAGTTGAGGTAATTTTAAGCATTTACATCCACTAAAGGACTTTTTCCATGTTCTCCAAGTGCCTGGGAAGTCCAGTGTCCATTCATTCCTTTGAAACATTAAAGGTATGTAAGCAGTCATAGCTCAGAGCACAGTTACACGTCTTTCCAAAACAAAGGTTATAATCGTTCTAAAAAATTTATTGTTGAACGTACTCCTAGCTTCATTCTCAAACAGACTCATAAGCAAATAGAAAATACTATTTTGCATCTCAGGAGCGTGAGATAATGATAAGACACACAATTTTCTCCATGCCATATTATGAACTCATCCCAAGTGGAACCAATGCTATTACACAAATAAATAATAGAATCATAAACTGTATTGGATTAGAAGGGACCTCCAGAGGCCATCTAGTCCAACCCCCATACAACTAGCAGGGACATCTCTGAGTAGAACAGATTGCCCAGAGCCGCATGCAGCCTGACGTTGAATGTCTCCAGGGATGGGGCCTCCACCACCTCTCTAGGCAGCCTGTTCTAGGAATCCACTGTCCTCACATTAAACAACATTTTCCTAATGTCCAGCCTAAATCTACCCTTTTCCAGCTGAAAATCATGACCCCTCATCCTACTGTTCCATGCCTTTGTGAACAATTATTCCCCAGCCTTCTTATAGGCCCTTTTCAGATATTGGAAGATCACTATAAAGTTCCCTCAGAGTCTCCTCTTCAGGCTGAACAACCCCAGCTCTCTTAGCCTGTCCTTGTAAGAGAGGAGCTTCAGCCCTCTGAGCATTTTTATTTTTCAGCTACATTTTTCATACAGTCTGCTTTTGAGTTCTCTAGGTTGACATTACTGACATAGCTGTAAGAGTTACGAGTTCATTGTCACATCTGGGAAGAAGGAAGGATATTAATGTACTTCTTTTTCACATGTGTCCCCATTCTCCCTGATGTTAGCCCAAACAGTGAAGCTTCTACAGGTTTGCTCTCTTAATTTATGCAGCTTGGAGGACCCTGAAAACTGGTGACATCTGAAAGAGCTGTGTTTTAGGCACTGCAAAAATTGTATCCTGCACATGCTGAATGTGTGATTTTGATAATAATTGTAAAAAAACTTAACCAAACCCTGGGACATTCTTGGGAAGCTAGTATTTTGGGGCAGTTACTGCATTCCTCCCTTGCTTCAAATGCCTGTGTGCCCTTGGGGAGGATAAAGACTAAATGCAGGCTAAGGATCCAGTTCCTAGGAGAATTTGTCATGACTAATAGATGCAGAGAAGTTCTCGCTAAGGAATGCGCACACGCTCACATGCACACACCACAGTTGATGCTAGGAGTGTAACACATGGGAGACACTCTGTATGCTTCTGCCTCATTGCCTCTTCTGAAAGGAAAATTGTGTATGCTTTCTATAAGATGAAATGCTGTGCTTTAGGTCAATTGACCTTCCCTGCCACTCATGCTTATATTTGGTAATGTAAATTTTAACCGGTCATGTCTTAAATTATAGATGATTTTGTAAGCAGGGAAAACTTGAATAAGAGAGTGAATGGCCCTGGGAAACTGAGAGGCAATGACATCAGGAATTAGAAAGACTTGCCACTTGTCACAAAAGGCCAGCCAGTAGGGAAAGAGGTGCACTGATTTCCAGCTGTGTTCCTTTAGAGCACATTCCCATCGGGACACAGACAGAGAAATGGAATTGTGTAGATAAAGAATACACTATCATTGCATGAAGCATGAAGGACAGTCAGTAAAGCAGGAAACAAAACGAGATGTAATGAGGAAAGTAGATAAAGGGAAGCTGAACCAGGCCCACCAACATATGTTCTGATCAGAGCTACCCAAACAGAAAACTCTTCTATTTTTTGGTGATTAATTTTTGTAAAATTACCCCATGAACTTATAAGTTCCTGTTACTACATCTGTTACTATACCATTACGGCACAGGTCTACCATGGGTCTTAAGTAAGTAATATTTTTAAGACACTCAGCTGTTGGAGAAGATATTCCAATTGTCTGGATTTTTAAAGCTAGAGTCATAAAAAAAGCACACCAGCATAAGGACTGTGCAGCTTGCAGCTTTGTTTGGGTTCATTGCAGAACTGATGCTATTCTGCATTACTCCAACCAGCGTCAGGACAAGTGAGATGGCAGTTACTGTCTGTTCAGCTTTTAGAAATAAAGGAACGGTAAACAAAGCAGAATGATGATTGAGCAATGGTCAAAGGTCCCCAGATGTTCATTTCTCTGACTGAAACTCATGCATACATTATAAATATTCCATTGACAATCAAAAAAAAAAACCACAGGATGCTAGGGCTTGGAAGAGACCTCTGAAGATCACCTACTCCAACTTCCCTACTATAACATGATCACACAGAGAATAAAGGATCATGTCCAGTCAGGTTTTAAAGGTCTCCAGAGATGGAGACTCCAAGTCTCTCGGCAACCTGTTCCAGTGCTCTGCTTCCCTTGCAGGAAAAAAAAAAAGTATTCTTTATGTTCAGATAGAATGCATTGCATCTTTTCTTGTCACTGGGCACCACTAAGAAGTGTCTGATCCCATCCTGCTGACACTCTCCCTTTCAATATTTATAAGTGTTGATCAGACCTCCCCTCAGTCCCGTCCCCTCCAGGTTAAACAGCCCCAGCTCTCTTAGCCTCTCCTCATAAGTCAGATGCTCCAGGCCCCTGATCGTCTTGGTGCCTCTGTGGTGCACTCTCTCTAATAGCCACTTGTCCCTCTTGAATTGGGGAGCACAGAATGATGCAGTATTCCAGACGCAGCCTAACCAGAACAGAGCAGAAAGGGAGGAGAATCTCCCTCAACCTACTGGCCATGCTCTTCTTCTTGGGCACAAGGACACACTGCTGGCTCACGGTCAGCTTTTGATCCACCAGCACTCCCAGTTCCCTTTCCTTAGAGCTGCTGTTGATAGTCAGTCCCATGGGGTTGTTGTCCCTCGTGCGCAGCACTATCACTGGAATGTGATGCTGTCTCAATGAGGCCATGCAAAGAAGGAAACAGGAGCAGCATTTCCTCCAAGAGCTCTGTCCCTCTCTTGATTTTTCAGACTTACATTTGCAAACTTTATCAATGATAGCAAACCATAAACCACTGTGTCAGTGACGTGAAGCTGATGTTGAAAAATAAAGCTGGGCTTGGGAGGGCAAACCATCCAAGAGAATGTGATTTGTGACCAACAAGCTTGGGACATTTAGTATGCAGTGTGTTTGTCAGGTGTTACCACAAAATTCTGTGGCGTCTTTGAGAAAACTACACAGACCTCCAGCCTGAGATCTTCCTGGAAAAGTCACGTTCCGTTTTGCAAAATACCCACTTCACCTTGGGGTATGCAAACATTTGATGCCTATTTTTTAACAAACCTTATATGTTCAAACGTAAGTCTTTAAAAAAGGGAATATCCCCACCTGTTAATCTCCATAGCTGGAACAAGAGACATGACATGTCTCTTGCCAGGAGACATATGATGTGCAAGTGTGTGATGGGGTTTTAATAATCTTAAGGAACAAAACAGACACATTTGGTATTAGAAGGGATACTTCCTAATTTCACTGCTTCACTTAATGCAGTGACAGAACTTAGATATCTGCTAATTCAAAGCAAAGAACTAATTTAAAGCATTTCACAGGCTTTGATTTACTGATTCCAGTGTAATCAGATTAGTAAACAGATTGTTCAAATAAGGCAGATAATTATTAAGCATTTCAATTAGCAGTTGTACAGGCTCCCCTGTTCTTTCCTCCCTGATGTGAAATTGAGTATACCAGAAGGACTCATCACCACGACAATTCTGTTTTCATAGAATCACAGAACATTAGGGATTTGGAAGGGACCTTGAAAGATGATCTAGTCCAATCCTCCTACCACAGCCGAATCCCCTGTATTCAGTCGCACAGGAACATATCCATGCAGATTTTAAACGTCTACAGAGAAGGAGACTCCACAACCTCTGTGGGCAGCCCATTCCAGTGCTCTGTCACCCTCACCGTAAACAAGTTTCTTCTCATATTGATATGAAACCTCCTATGTTCCAGCTTACACCCATTGCCCGTTGTCCTATCACAGTATGCCACTGAGAAGAGCCTGGCTCCATCCTCCTGAAACCTGTCCTTTCCATATTTATAAACATCAATAAAGTGCTGATGTTAGATCGTGTGCTGGACATAATTCTGTGATTCTGTAAAAATATGTTTCTTCCCAAATCTAAGTTAGTGTTTCAGCAGCTCAATACATATCCATCATTCAATGATAAAAACTCTCTCTGCCCACCCAACCCTTTTTCCTGTCATACTTAACAGGGATCTGGTGGTCAGACTTTAGCAGCCTAGAATTAGAACATGATACCAAGGAAGAAATTCACCTGTCAGGTGCTTTCAAAGCTTTGCACTTCAAATTTTCCTCTGTTTCTGCTTATTTTCAAATTAATTTCCTTGTTCCCAGGGAGCTAACACAAGCTCTTGTAAAGTCCTCCCCTTGTAATGACAAGAATCTACTGCATTATCACAACAACTTTCATCCATCAATCAGCATTATGAGAGACATTGTGTGCTTGTGTTATTTATATCAGCTGGATTTCTTCAGTACCTGGCTTTGTGGTTGCTTGTTACAGGTAAATTTATTCTGCTGCATTACAAAAGTTGAGGAAATCCTAGACAAACTGCTCATTAATTACACAGTTTTCTTAGCCTGGTTCTGGTCAGCTGTGGAGATACACTTTCAGATTCTCTATTATCCAGTATTTAGGTCATAGAGTCATAGAATCATAGGAACATCAAGGATTGGAAGGGACCCCGAAAGATCATCCAGTCCAATCCCCCTTCCACAGCAGGATCACTTCACTGGAGGTTATAGAATCAGAATCAATCTGGGTTGGAAGGGACCTCCTGATCATCCAGTTCCAACACCTCCATCATGGGCAGGGACACCCCACCCTAGACAAAGCTGGCCAGAGCCTCATCCAGCCTGACCTTAAACACCTCCAGGGATGGGGCCCCAACCACCTCCCTGGGCAACCCATTCCAGGCTCTCACCACTCTCACGGTG
>JAOXOE010027121.1:0-19329 GCA_028565055.1 Phoeniculus purpureus
ACCCAGCTCCCTCAGCCTTTCATCATCAGGGAGATGCTCCACTCCATCATCTTTGTGGCTCTGTGCTGGACTCTCTCAAGCAGCTTTGTGTCTGGAACTGAAGGGCCCAGAACTGGACACAATATACCAGATGTTAACATGCAGTAAATAAACTGGTTGAGTGATTTGAAACCAAAATCATAAACAGGATAGATCGGACTGGAGAAAACCGTAAGCCTGGCTTTGCTAGGAGCCAATGGATCCACTGCATTTGTGGTTCCTGGTGTGTAGTACTGGAATCTAGGCTTTCCCTTGAGCGTGTGACTGGCACATCAGTACCAGCTGCTCATTGGTAGGTAACTTGGCTTTATTTTCTGGTATTTTCTTAAAGGACTAGTGAGAACTTTCCCATGAAACCGAAGCTGTCACAAGTCTAATGCTGATGGAGCAACTGGGAGAGCAGAGTAATTAAGACACTTCAGATCAGTTCTCCCTTGTTCCATCATGAACAAGCTTGTTGTAGTGTGATCTCTGATCTTTTTCATTTTGCCCAAATGTGATTTCTCAAGAAGACTGGAAGCTCTTTGCCATGATGTTAGTTGCAGACAGGAGGTGCCTGGGAAGGTTTTTGAGCTCTTTTTCTAATAGCATTAGAAGCAATGAAGGGCAGTTTAATGAAGAGGACTGTGTTCAGTTTGGGGCCCCTCACTACAAGAGGGCTGGAGAGGAGACAGAGGCGGCTGCCGAGCCAGTAAAGGATTTGGAACAGGTGTTGTATGAGGAATGGCTGCAGGATCTGGGGATGGAGGAGATGGAGGGGAGGCCTTCTTGCTCTCTGCAAGTACTTGAAAGGAAGTTTTAGAGAGCCAGAGGTCAGTCTGTTCTCCCTAGTGGCCAGTGATAGGATGACGGTAAATGGCTTTAAGCTGTGCCAGAGGAGGTTCAGTTTGGATGTCAGGAAGAATTTCTTTCTTGAAAGGGTTTCAGGCACTGGAACAGCCTGTCCATGGATGGTTGAGTAACCGTCCCTTGAGGTGTTGAAGAGAAAGGTAGATGTTGTGTTTACTGGTGCTGATAGGGTTAGAAAAACATTGGACTCGATGATCTTGAAGGTCTCTTCCAGCCAAAACTGTTCTATGATTCTACTATGTCTTTGTGTCCTTCTTTTGGTTTCTGGCAATATCAGAGTAGGGAGAATTTTCCTAGGCAAGTATTGTTTTTAAAAAGTCAGTGTGAGAGCATGTATATGCCGTTCCTTCTTTAAAAAATATGTGGATTTTATTTGAGCTGTAAAGAGACACTAAATTATTCTGTCTAAGCCACTTTCATAGAACAACAGGGGCTCGAAGGGACCTCCAAAGGGCATCTAGTCCAACCTCCCTACAATAGGCAGGAACATCTCTAATGAGAACAGATTGCCCAAAGCCCCATCCAGCCTGACCGTGAGTGTCTCCAGGGATGGGACCTCCACCACCTCTCCATGCAGCCTGTTCCAGTGATCCACCACTCTCAGATTAAAGAACTTTCTCCTGATGTCTGACCTAAATTTATCCTTTTCCAGCTTCAAGCCATGACACCTTGTCCTATTATTCCATGGGACATTTGACTAAGGTGTAAGTCAGCTTCTGCATTTGGTTTGGTTCATTTGTGATGGGAGACCTATGTGAGGATTTTCTTAGTATTTAACACACAGCTCTGAAAACTACAGTTCTGTCTGTGAGTTACAGTCATGCTTGTCACGTAGGGCAGTGGACTGGGGATTTGGGATGTGTAAAATATTATTAATACGTAGTGTACTGCACACAATTCAACACAAATAGGAACGTTAATGATTTCTTATAAACGCTTCTTTTTTGTAATCATATTTAATGAGAAGTGTACACAAAGTAGCTGTGTTCATGGCCTGAAGCTGCACCAGAGGAGGGTTGGGTTTGATATTAGGAAGCACTTCCTCATAGAAAGGGGGATCAGACACTGGAATGGACTTCCCAGGTCCCCATCCCTGAAGGTGTTTAAGGATAGACTGGCTGTGGCCCTTAGTGCCCTGGTCTGGCTGCTGTGGTGATGGTAGGTCCTGGGCTGGGCCAGATGATCTCAGTGGTCTTTTCCAGACTCAGTAGTTCTGTGATTCTGTGTTTAGGTAGTAAACCAGCTATGATGCTCTGCGGTGGTATCTATTGCACCTTCTGTGCTCTGAGATTGCACCCCAACCCTTCCACCACTGACTAACCAATTGTTAATTTTCTTAATTGCTCTTTAGTTTATATCTGTTCTAGCACATGCTGTGAATACCAAGTATTTACCCAACTGGCAGCTTCTCCAAACTGGTCTTTGGAAAATTCTCTAAATGAGCAAAGCCAAAGAACAACACAGAGCTTTTGTGTTGACTAAAATACACTTAATTAGCAAGAACAAGTAGTATTTGCCAGGACAAACCATCTCAATCGATAAAGTTTATTGCTTTCTGCTGTCTAAGTGCTCATTGTATAAAGCAGAGGTTTGGCTTTTTAACAACATAAATTTCTGGGGGTGGGAATCTGTCTGAGATTTAAAAAAGTGCTGTAAATGTATCTCAGCAAGTGATGTGAGACCCATTTCCTCATCACTTGTGGCACTGTTGTGTACCCACAGCAATTCAATTCAATTCCAGCAGTTGCTTGGGCTGGTTAACTAGCTCATCCCTTTCATTCTCATTCCTCTCTGTGACTTGGTTTGTGGCAGTGAAAAGCATTGTGAGACTTGTACCCATGAGACCTGGTGATGGACTTGGAGTATTTCACTTCAGTTTCGCTCCTGATGAAACCTCTAATTGAAGTAGGCTGAAAATTGCAGAGCTGTAGTGTCATAGCTGTAGTGTAGTGTTGTGTGGATTCTTGTCTCAATCCCACCTGGTTCACTTCCAATGTAGTGGGTTAGAGACCCTGACTATATTTTAACCAAGAGCTTTTAGATAAAGTGTCAGACACAAAGGGAGGGTTTAACAAATCCACTGTTGAATCTGCAGGCAGTGAAACAACTAGATCAGGGAAGAAAGGTGCCAAGGCATTTTAATTCACTCCACCCCCCAGATATCAGAGAGAAAACCCACACAAGACACAGACACACGGAGTTTCATCACACGGCTCCTACACTGAACTGAGATAAATCTACAGAAGGTCCACTGTAGACAGCTCCTCTTCTCTCTGAGATCACAGCAGTCGTCTGCCTTCAGTCTCGATCCTCTTAAACCTTCAACGTTCAGAATTCTCACAGTTGAACACATAAATTAGTAGACCTTGACAGTTTCTCCCCCATATATTTTCTTCAGAAGTGATAGCACTTTCTCTCAGCAGCAGCAACGTAGCTCCAAACAGATATCAAGATGGAGAAGCAGTGAAGGCGGCGACTGAAGTCACCAAGCGGGGAGAAGAGGGAGGAAATGGGGGGGCAAAAACTTTTCAACCCCAAACTTTTCTGCAGAAATCACACAATTAGAGATTCTGCTCAGCTTGTAAAGTAGAACACCAGCTCATCCCCTTGATTCTCATTCCTCTCTGTGACTTGGTTTGTGGCACTGAAAGCATCATGAGACTTGTACCCATGACAGCTGGTGATGGACCTGGAGTATTTCACTCCAGTTTGACTCTTGATGAAACCTCTAACTGGAGTAGGCTGCAAACAGGAGAGCCAAACCCTGAGTTCTCATCCATATGGGCTCACTGCATTAAGGACTTGCTTGAGTCAGTGATTACTCTGCTTCATGCTGGCATACCCAGCACAGATTTTGGCAATGAAAAAACGTGGGCTTAGAACTCTTATTTTCACCATTTAATGTAAGAAATAAAGAGTGAAAATATATGGTGGAAATTAAATAGATGGTGGAAATACATTGTGGCAGTGAAATGTCTGGTGGAAATATTTGGTAGAAAGGAAATAGCTGGTGAAAATACCTAGTGGAAAGGAAGTATCATATCTGGTGAAACGGAGGTACCTGGTGGAAGTGAAATATAGGGTGGAAATGTATGGTGGAAAGGAAATAAATGGTGGAAGTGAAATATGTAGTGGAAATATATGTTGGCAATGAAATAAATGATGGAAATACATAGTGGAAAGGAAATGTATGGTGGAAATTAAATATGTGGAAAGGAAGTATCTGGTGGAAGGGTGGAAACCCAACATCGTGTAGTTAAGAGCTGCATGAACACTACCTCTTCATCTTGCTTCAGTAAAGTATGTTGCTGTGCAGCTTGAGCTGTGATGTGTAAGCCTTTACACTAGCAAATTGGGAAAGATGAACTAGTAATTGTGGTTGCTTGATGTGACATTTAGATTGTGAGTGATTGCACAATTTGCCATCTCCCTCTGACTGCCACCTTTCTTTTTTCCCCTCGTCAGGAAGAGCAATTACACAGAATTAGTGATTGGTTCAAAATGTAACTCTTTGCTTCTTTCTCTAAATCAGAGCTACAAAACATGAACTTGAATCATCATTGGATGAAATGGGGAGAACTCTCAGGATCTGGAGATTGTTCTGTGTGAAGCAACTGCTTCTGGGTCCTATTACTCTTTGTACAGGCTTTCTGTCTGTATGCAGTGTTGTCCTTTGGGACTTGTGTAAAGAAAAACATCATATAAAATATTCATTGAGGCTGATTTTTCTCTATATGGTTTGAATTTGGCAGAACTGAAAGCTGTAGCCATATTTCACAGAATCACAGAACATTAGGGATGGGATTCTGTGTCCTTGTATTGAGGGCTCCAGAACTGCATCCGCTACTCCAGGTGAGTACTGTGCAAGCACAGAGTAGAGAGGCAGAATCCCCTCCCTTGCCCTGCTGGTGACATGATTTGCCTTCTGGACTGCCCTCACACACTGCTGGCTCATGTTGAGCTGCTTCTCTACCAACACCCCATAAGTCCTTCTCCTCAGGGCTGTTCTCAGTCCATTCCCCACTCACACCTGGGATTGGCCCAACCGAGATGTAGGACCCTGCAATGGGACTTGCCGAAGCTCATGCAGTTTGCACTGGCCCAGTTCTCCAGCCTGTCCAGGCCTCTCTGGATGCCCTCCCTACCCTCCAGCGAGTTGACCACTGCACCCAGTTGTCACTGTCAAACTTGCTGAGGGGGCACTCAGTACCACTGTCCCTGTCACCAACAGAGATATTAAACAGTACTGGAACCAAACCAGACCCCTGAGGAACTGTGCTTGTAACTGATCTCCACTTGGACATGGAGATGTTAAGTGCGACCATCCAGCCAATTCCTTATCCACCAAGAGGTCCATCTGTCAAATCAATGTCTCTTTATTTCAGAGACAAGGATGTAATGTGGGATAGTGTCAGATGCCCTGCACAAGTGCAGGTGGATGACATCAGTTGCTCACCCCTTACCCACCAGTGCTGTGACCCTGTCACAGAAGGCCACCAGGTCTGTCAGGCAGGATCTACCCTTGGTGAAGCCTTGTTGGCTGTCACCAGTCACATCTTTGTTTTCCGTGAGCCTCAGCACAAGTTTCCAGGAGGAGAATATTTGTAGAGACATTGGTCTGCAAGCTGAACATGTTTTCTGGTGTTCCCTGAATTATGAAATGCAGAGCCTGGAGAGATCCTTTCCTTAACAACAGCTTTTAACCAGAAACCCCCCAAACTATGCACGAACCTATTACTCTTTGATTTTCACACCAGCATTCTCAACTGGATAAAAGCAGCATTTTTTCCCAGCCGTCTCATGGGTTGGTAGTGCAACACTAGCATTAGGGATCAGTTGGCTTCTAAATGTGAGCTCAGTCACGCCAAAGTAGACTGTGTGCCCTAATGCCTGCTTTAGATCAACACTACTAAAGGGCTTCCTCAGAGGATTTTATAACGTGCTGCGTTAACCCACTGCCTTGAAAATGATTTGTAGTGGTCTGTAAAAGCAACTACCTGTGTAGCCACATGCTCTTCCCTGCTTTTCCTCATTCTCTACTTCACATTGTGAACTAGGAGTTGAGAATGAATCTCAGGAGAACCCAGGAAATAGAGATGGAAGGAGCATGGCACTATTAACTTGAACAAATAAGAATGGGTGTGATGAGACCCATTATGTTAGGAGTAACACATGATAAAAGCTGCATAAGGAATAGGGTGATACTGGTCCAGAGATTGCTCTCAGTTTGAAGAGGATATGAAAGGATGTTTCATTAATGGAGCATGACGTTCAGGGAGAGTCACCAATAAGATGCAAAAGTGAAAATAATCAGTCTCAGGATGGTACTTTCTCAGAGCATATAAAGAATGAAATGGAACACGATAGCAGACCGTGGCTTTGATTCCCGAGTGATTTGAGCCAGCAATGTGTCCTTATGGCTAAGAAAGCCAGTGGCATTCCAGAGTGTATTAGAAGGGCAGCGGTTAGTAGGTCAAGAGAGGTTCCTCATAGAGGGGATGTCAGATCCCTTCATCATCCTCATGTCTCTGTGCTGGGCTCTTTCCAGCAGTTCCCTGTCCTTCTGGAACTGAGGAGCCCAGAGTTGGACACAGTACTCCAGGTGAGGTCTCACCAGGGCAGAGTAGAGGGGGAAGAGAACCTCCCTATATCTGCCAGACACACGTCTCTAATGCACCCCAGGATACCATTGGCCTTCTTGGCCACAAGGACTTGGTTTGCAGAAGTTTCCTATCTACTGTGAACTGAATTTTTCTGGTTCTTCTTGGGCCTTTCTTCTAGAAGTCATGCCCAATATCTACCATGTTCCACAAATTGGGATAACACCACATATGTTTACAAATTCTGTGACCAGTCAAAATCATGGAATCACAGAATTATTGAGACTGGAAAAATCCTCTGAGATAATCCAGCCCAACCCAGGACCTAACATCACCACAGTGGCCAGACTAGGGCACTAAGGGCTCCAGCCAGTCTGTCCTTAAACAAATCCAGGGGTGGGGACTCCACCACTGCCCTGGTCAGTCCATTCCAGTGTCTGATCACCCTTTCCATGAGGAAGGGCTTCCTAACATCCAAACTAACCCTCCCCTGGCAGCTTCAGGCCCTGCCCTCTCATCCTATTGCTAGTTGCCGGGGAGAAGAGCCTGACCCCCACCTGACTACGACTTCTCTTCAGGGAGTTGTTGAGAGGGAGAAGGTCCCCCCTGAGTCTCCTCCAGGCTAAACACCCCCAGTTCCCTCAAGCCTCTCCTCATCAGACTTTCCCTCCAGTCTCTTCCCTAGCCTCATTGCTTCTCTGGACCCACTCCAACCCCTCAACCTCTTTTTTGAAGTAAGGGGCTGAGAACTGCCAGCAGTACTCAAGTTCTGTGAATTAGATCTCTTGGATAAACCACAGAAACCTCTAGCAGTTAAAAATGAGCCCCAAATCCTATTCTGGATCTTGGGGGAAAAAGTAGGCATGTTTGCCAAGACAACTCTTCCAATAATGTAATAAATGGGATAATAAAAAGGCTCAATTATAGGTTAAAACAGAATCACAGAACATTAGGAATTGGAAGGGACCTCTAAAGATCATCCGGTCCAAAAAATGGTGCAGTATGTTGTTTCAGCAGATTCAGGGAACTGAGTAGCTGCTCTTAGAGAGGATCTGCAGGGACAAAGCGTTAGTAAATGCTACAGAAATTTGGCTCCTGCATTAGTTTGCCCCCCTGTCAGCAGCTTTGTGGCAATCCTCAGAAATTAGTCTTAATAAATTGCTCTTAATTGGAAATCATCTGCTCTCGCTTGCTGAATATTTTAAGTCATTAATGCGCTGATCTGGATTCTGTAACCCGTAGGTGCCCATGGAGTTACATGCTGAGGCACAGAATAAAGTAGCAAAAATAGTGCTGTGTGATGGGCTTTTAGCTCCTTCGGGCCATCCAGACCAGTGCTGACCAGTCTGGAAATACTTGTAGTGTTTCACCATCAGTGGGGGATGTGTTCTTGGTGATCAGGAGTTCCTAGCTATTGGGTTGTAGTACGATTCCCTTCTGAACCACAGTAAAGGGTGTGGATGTTGAGTAAGAGTTGATGAAGTAAGAGCAGTACCTCTTCCATGATGGCCTTACGCTACGTGATTACACAGAGACAGAGCAAAGAGGGGAACTCGTTCCTAAACTTGTAGGGTTTGCTGTGCAATATCTCAAAGATACTAATGCAGACTGACTTCTAGTCCTTAAACCTTTTGGATAACTTCTTGCTTTGATTTTTAAGTTTTTTATTTAGGGGTTTTTTTCTAGATTTGTAGCCTTTTTTTTTTTTTTTTGGTAAAGCTTTTTTTAAAGTATTTTTGTGGCTGTTTTTGTAGCTATTATAAGCTTCTTAATCTTTTAAAAATTTTTTATCCTTCTGTAGCTTTCTAAGCATTTTTAGCTTATTTCTGTATTTTACCTTTTTAAAAATAATTTGGGGGCTTCTTTTATCTTTTTAATATTTTAAAAATATCTTTAGCTATTATTTAGCTTGTTTTTTAGTGTTTTTGTAGCTTTTCTAGCTTTTTTTAGCTCTTTAGGTCTTCTAGCTCTTTTAGCATGTTAGTTTAGCTTTTTTAGCTTTCTTCAGTTTGTTTAGCTTCTTCAGCTTGTTTTTAGCTTTTTTAGATTTTTGTAGCTTTCTAAATAATTTATTATCTTTTTTAAACTTCTAAAATATTTTTTAGCTGTTCTAGCTTTTCTTCTATCTTGTTTTTAGCTTTTCTAGCCTTTTTGTAGCATTTTTTGGGTGCTTTTTAGCTACTTTTTGGCTTTAAAATCTATTTTCATTATTTTTGCTTTGTTTTAGCTTTTAAAACTTTTTTTAGCTTTTCTATCTTTTGCTTAGCTGTTCTACCTCTTAGGTCTTATAACTCTTGTGTATTTTATAGTTTTCTTCAGGTTTTTTAGCTTTTGTTTAGCTTTTAAAGCTATTTTTAGCTTTTAATGCCCTTTTTAAGCTTTTTTTTTGCCTTTTTTTAGCTACTTTTTGATATTAGAGTATTTTAAAATTTCTTCAGCTTTTTTTTTTTCTTTTTAAAGCTTTTTAAAGAACCTTCTAAGCTTTTTTCCTGTTCTTCCCTGCAGTGGAATTGACTGCAACCAGTTGTGTGTCTGTGTGGCTGTTGATGGCCATCACTACACAAAGTAAAAGCGCAGTAGGTTGTGGGAATGATGGAACTGTACTCAAGGAATCCCTTTAATGGTGCAGCAAGAGGAGGCTTTTCTTCGTCTTTCCCCTGAGAGAAACAGGACCATGAAAGCTAGAAATTCCATGTACCTTTATTTTACAACATTCGTTTTCTCCAAATTGCCAATAAACACAATTATCCAAGCAAGGTAAATGTAGATAATTAATAACAACAACAGGAACAATAATAATATTATGTTGTTTAAGCAAAGATATCAGAGTCCTTAAAGGTTTTGTCATTCATTAAAGTGCGTTAAGCCTATAAAGAAGAACCTGAACTGTGGAATAAGGGAATTATTTTCAGCTACAAAGCATGTGAGAGCGAGTTAACTGGAGTTGTTCCACACTGCTGGTCTGCAAATCAGTGGCATTAATTGTCAGAATGTTTAATGGCCTGAAGCTGTGCCAGTGGAGGTTCAGGTTTGATGTCCGGAGGAATTTCTTTCCTGAAAGGGTTGTCTGGCACTGGAACAGCCTGCCTAGGGAGGGTGGTTGAGTCACCATCCTTGAGGTATTTGAAAGAAGGATAGATGTTGCATTGGGTGATAGGGTTTAGTGGTGCTGATAGGGCTAGGAAAACACTGAACTCAAAACTCAAAGGTCTCTTCCAGCCAAAACTGTTCTATGATTCTATAATTATATAAATATGCCTAAGATTGAGAGTCAGAATTCAATTCCCATATTTTCTGAGCTGGATTTTGCTGCATATTCATATGTTTTTCCAGCTTCACCTATCCAATGCTTTAGGTGCATCAAACACTGAGAATACAGAATGGTGAACATGGTGAATTACAGAGCCTCGGGTCTGTTGAAGCAGGGAAGGATCGTTCACAGAGTTATTGAGGCTGGTAAAACCTTCTGAGCTAATCCAGCCCAGCCCAGGACCTGACAGCACCACAGTGGCCAGACTAGGGCACTAAGGGCCACAGCCTTAAACACCTCCAGGGATGGAGACTCCACCACTGCTCTGGGGAGTCCATTCCAGGGTCTGATCACCGTTTCCATGAAGAAGGGCTTCCTAACGTCCAATCTAACCCTCCCCTGGCAGCTTCAGGCCCTGCCCTCTCGTCCTGTCACTAGGTGCCTGAGAGAAGGCCCTGACACCCCCATCTGACTACACTCTTTCTTCAGGGAGTTGTCAAGAGGGAGAAGGTCCCCCCCTGAGTCTCCTCCAGGCTAAACATCCCAGCTCCCTCAGCCTCTCCTTATCAGACTTTCTCTCTAGTCCATTTCACTTCATTTTCTTGAGCTAGCTTGTATCTGTGTCACATACCTGCTCTATTGTTACAGAAAACCCGCAGTAGAACTCCTCCATCACTGCCTCCCAAACTGTGCTTCTGGAGACAAGAGAGAGGAGGATGGAGGCAGAAGACTGGATTTCTTTGTGACCTGAATTTAGACAGATAAGATCCAAAGGAATACTTCTGCTTTTTTTCTCCTCTGCTGTGGTTCAGGGACCCATTTATCATCTTATTTGTGTTAACTGGACATTTGAACATTTGCTTGCATCTTACTTTCTGTTGATCAATGTATCCAGCATAGTTTGCCAGAAGGAAGGGTTTACTGTCCACCAGTGTTGGATCTGAGTGTGAATGCACTGGTATATACTGTTAATTGTCCTGATGAGAAGAGCCAGGAGTTAATGACTGAATTGATGGCAGTGCTAATTCACTACTGTCTGTGATCCAAGGGTTGCTCTTGCAGCTTCAGGGTTGCTTGGGTGAAACACCTGAACACATCCTGCCTTGGTTGGGCTGGCTATGCATATGACAATAGGGATAAATTAATGTTCTCCGTACACAGCATCTCATACAGGCATTCATCTTTCCAATTCAATTACTTCTGGGTCCCTTGGGATCTAATGAATTCTTTTCTTCAAAATAACCTGCTGTGCAGGAACAAGCCTCCCCCAATTTCTGAGTGGAAGGGTGCAGGGGAGCAAAAGCATTCATCTGTCTCCGGAGCAGCTGTGTGGAGCCATGTGGATGCTCTTGTCCTTCCTGGAAGAAGCTGGTAATGAGCAAAGTAATGTAGCCCAGAAGGCAGTCACATCCTGGGCTGTATCGAAAGCAGTGTGGCCAGTAGATCAAGAAAGGGGATTCTGCTCCTATGCTCTGCTCTAGTGAGACCTTGCCCTTGAGTCCTGCATCCAGCTCTGGACAGGAAGGACATAGACCTGATGGGGTGGGTCCAGAGGAGGCCATGAGGATGATTGAGGGGCTGGAGCCCCTTTGCTAGACAGGCTGAGGGAGCAGGGGTTGTTCAGCCTTGAAGGCTCCAGGGGGACCTGATAGCAATCTTCCAGTCCCTGAAGGAGGCTACAAGAATGCTGCAGAGGAACTGTTTCTGACTGCCTGTAGTGATAGAATGAAGGGCAGTGGTTTCACGTTAGAGAAGGACAGACTGAAACTGGCTGTTAGGAAGAAGTTCTTGAGCAGGAAGGGGGTTGAACAAGTGGAACAGGTTGCCCGGGGGAGGTGGTTGAGGCCTCATCCCTGGAACTATTCATGTGAGGCTGGACAAGGCTCTGGGCAACCTGATATAGTTGAGGCTGTCCCTGCTCACTGCAGGAGGGTTGGACTAGATGCCCTTTGGACATCCCTTCCAACCCAACACATTTTGTGGTTCTATGTCAGCATACTCAGGCTGGTGTTTCTGTAGGTATGTTAGAGGTTTGCATGCCTTATGCTCCCAAGACACACGCTGGACTGATTGTTCATTTATGTGTCTATATTTTTTTTTTTCCTAGTGTTTTTATTTCCTTTTTGAATCCTGACCTCTCCAGGTAACTCCAAGTAGTGTTGCTTCACCTATTAGCCTGCTTCATTTTCATCCAGTCATAGAAGTGGAAAAGAGTTCTGCCGATTTAAAATCCTTCTTAAGTCTCTGAACTACTCTTGCCACTTACTTCCTGGTCATGGCTGTGGTGCTGCTGGCAGTGGGGAAGGCAGGAGGTAGGGTGGAGGGAGAGTAGCTGAAAGTGGTTTTGCTCTTTATTAGTGGCTCAGTGTTCCATTGCTCATTCGGTTTCAGACCTCCTATTTCATCTGGCAGCACAATGAACAACCTCCCTGTAACTCTGTTGACAGTGATCTCATCCTTATTGACAGCCAGGAGGTGTGAGTAGGAGCTGTGTAGGCTTTTATCCTGCACTGGGTGCAGCATCATTGTTGTCGTTTCCCTGTGGAAAACAAAACTGATACCTAATGCATGTCTTCTGCACAGAGACAGCAGCAGGTCTGAGGATGCTTTGGCAGTGGAGAGAGAAACACAGAATCACTCTGGTTGGAAAAGACCCTTGGGATCATCAAGTCCAACCATCTACCCTACCTTACAAGTTCACCCCTAAAATGTTACTCCTTTATGTCCTCAATGCTCTGTAATATAAAATGCAGTAACTATTCTAATCCTTTCTAAGCATTGTAAAAACACATTGAAGTGGATTCTAATCTTATTTAGGCATCTGCTCTCAGGAGCAGGCTTGTTACAGATAAAGGATTTTAACATTTAGCTCTCAGTTTGGTACCTAAAATTCAGTCACAGGCAGGCATTCGGCCATACATTTATAGTTAGAGATTCCTATGGATTAACTCTAGGTGGCTCCCTTTACCTACTATATAATGGTTTTGGATCATTTTCCAAAAGCCCTAAAACTCTGTCTGACAATCTAGAGAATGCACCTATATTTAGAACTTGGCATCATCTTGTTGGTGCTAAGATTCTAACTTTTAAGAGCTATAATACCTCAGCTAGTATCATTTCATCTGAACTCTGGCTCTTGCCACACTTCTGATTTAGGACAACAGCAAAAACTCCAGAGTTTTCAACATCACCAAAGCCTAATCAACAGAGATGCTCAAGAAATGCCACCCTCCACTAGGCAAAGTCATCTGGATTCCAAGTGGTTCTTTGACGACAAAATAAGCAGTAAAAACTAATAGTGGCAGCACCATTGCAACTTTGAAAAAATGTCTGTAATGAATGTAAATTAAATTCTTTTCAAGTAGTGCTGTATTCAGCACTATTGCACAGAATATGTACCACTAAAGAGTTCCAAATAATAATCGAAAAACTAGCAAAATATTAAAGAAACAGGCTCAGTTTCACACAGAGACATACAGAACATTAAGGATTGGAAAGGACCTCTATGATTGAAGGGACCTTGGAAGATCGTCTAGTCCAATCCCCCTGCCACAGCAGGATCACCTAGACCAAGTCGCAAAGGAACATGTCCAGGTGGGTTTTAAACATCTCCACAACCCCCCTGGGCAGCCCATTCTAGCACTCTGTCATCCTCACTGTGAAGAACTTCCTTCTCATACTGATGTGGAACCTCCTATGTTCCAGCTCACACCCACTGCCCTTTGCCCTGTCACTAGATGCCACTGAGCAGAGCTCGCCTCCATCCTCCTGGCACCCACCCTTCATGTGTTCATCAACATTAAAGAGGTCACCCCTCAGTCTCCTCCAAGCTAGAGAAGTCCATCTCCCTTGGCCTTTCCTTGTAAGGGAGGTGTTCTACTCCCTTCATCATCTTTGTGCCTCTGTGCTGAACTCTCTCCAGCAGTTCTGTGTCCTTCTTAAACTAAGGGGCCCAGAACTGAGTTTATTGCATTTTATCTAGTTCAAGAGATTTTTATGAGCAGCTACAGTTTCAGCAACCGTTAAAATCTATCAATAATTGATCACCTTTAAAACACCTTACACTGAACTCTCCACTCAGCGAGCTAGGCATGGACACCCTCTAAATATTTCAGACAGATCGGTTACCAGAGTGGAATGTAATCAGCTTATAGCCATTAACACAGTTAACAGGAAATGAAATGCACCGTACGAAAGGCTGAATTCTCAATGCATATAATTAGAATCTGGTATCAAAGGCTGAGCAAAATCACACTAATCACTCCGTGGCTTTCTTTGCAGACAAGATATGCACATCTCTGAGGGAAAATAATCTGTAAGGAAATAACCTCAGAGAAAGGTAAAAGAAGCCTTTAATTTAAAGTGCTACTTGTGCCCAGTTGTCATCTAATCTCATTATTTACTTATTCACCATCAGCAGGATTGCTTACAATATAACTAGAACTGGTCAGATGGCATAAAAGGTGAACAATTTGCAAAATTATCAAGTTCAGTCAATTTGTGTCTTGTGATAGGCAGAGACAACAGCAAGAACACATAAACACATGGATAATCAAAAACCAAACCCCAGACAATTTCTACAAAATACAAGCAGCTAATGTGAGTTGAAATAATTGTGCCTGCTGAAACCAACCAAACCAAGAAAAATGAAGGAAAAATACTCTCCTTTACTTAAGCATCCAATTTTTCCAAGCCAAATCTTCTCAGATCGAGAGAGGTTCTCCTCCCCTTCTATTCTGCGATGGTGAGACCACATCAGGAATCTTGTGTCCAGTTCTGGGCATCTCAGTTCCAGAAAGACACAGAACTGCTGGAGAGAGTCCAGTGCAGAGCCACAAAGATGATGAAGGGAGTAGAACAACTCCCTTATGAAGAAAGGCTGAAGGAGCTGGGTTTCTTTAGCCTGCAGAAAAGGAGACTGAGGGATGACCTCATTCATGTTGATAAATATGTGAAGGGTGGGTGTCAGGAGGATGGAGCAATGTCATCTAGTGACAGGACAAGGGGCAATGAGTGTGAGCTGGAACATAGGAGGTTAATATGGTGAGGGTGACAGAGCACTGGAATGGACTGCCCAGGGTGGGTTGTGGGGTCTCCTTCTCTGGAGACATTTAAAACCCCACCTGGATATGTTCCTGTGAGACTTGGCCTAGGTGATCCTGCTGTGGCAGGGAGACTGGACTTTTGAAGTCCCTTCCAATGCCTAATGTTCTGTGATACTGTGACAAGTACTCTCCTTTTTCGTAACCATCCAATTATTCCAGGCCCAATCCTTTCATAATTCTGTCAGTCCTGATGGTGAAAGGATTATTTGGATGGATGATCAGGTAGATCAATGAATTGAAAAAGGAACAATGAGATGTTCTGAACAAGAGTGCAGCCTGCCAGTCCCACCACGCACAGCCCAGCCTACGAGGTGTTTCGTAACACAATGAGCAAGGTAGTTTCCCTCCTGTAGAAAGACTGCAAATTATTCATGATTTTGCCGATGACAAATGACACATTATTTCACAGCGGAGAAGAAGTGCGAACAGTGAATCCTCTAAAGCAGAGGCTGTTTTTGCTCTGCCTGTCTACAGTGCTTAGTTGACCACAGCACCATTTTTTCACACGCACTAAGGTATCACTACACAAGTAACACCAGAGCAATACTGTATCTCCAATAAAACACACTGATATCAAATAAGAAGTCACATGCTGCACCGACTTCCCTCTCCAATCCTCTGATAAACACTGCTGTACACAGGATAGCACATAACAGTGCAGAATACAGATACTCCATGTATATGGATTTGTGGAATGTTATTATAGCCAGTGTGGTACCTGAAGTGGCCACAGGGGAGCTGCAGTACACTCTGGCAGAAACTAAAATTGATAGGGTATAATTAATTTACCTGCAAAGCATTAGGCAGATAAACAAGCATGGAAAAGCCTTCCCTCTTGGGAAAGAAAGCTCCTGTCTGAGGTAAGCTAGTGCATGCATGCTGAACTGCAGAAAAACCCCCACCTGCTAGATGGTCCCCTGAGATCATGACATAATTAAAGACTCAAGAACAAAGAACTGAAAATCCAGTGTTCTGGGGACTAATGAGCATTATTTGCAGTTTTTATTTTTTTATAATTATTTGCAGCATTATTATTTACTGCTGAGACTTACCTAAAAGTTACTCATCCATCTTTGAGTTAGTCAGCCCAGGCTCTCTTTATAGTCAATGGAGACCTCTAGTGAACTGGTACCTCCAGCAGGTCTTGTGTGTCTTAGATATTTGTCCCAGGACAAAGGACAAACAGCTGCAGTAATCTGAACTGGAAGACTACTGTGGAACGGGTGACCTGACTATTCTGCGTCGCATTGGGCTGTGCTGCACCTATCACTTGACCTTCGGGCCCATGGTGTGCTGCACTTACCCCTTGGCTGCACAATAAATTTTGCCAGCTAGTCATAATGGAGGAGCCTGCAGGCAGCTTCCACATGGCACCAACAATTATGCCACCTGTGTGTCCTTGTCTTTATCTTGAACATCCATTTGTGTGACAGTAGAAATGATAAATAAAAAGTGCTAAAGACTCCAGTGCCAATGAGCCCTTGCACAGATGGGATCACGTGCAGCACCCATGCTGTGACTAGAGGTCAGTCTGATGCTGGGCAATGCTGGGTTCCTAGCACCTGATGGGTCATAAGTACCTGTCCTGGTTTGAGCTGGAATAAAGTTGATTTTCTTCCTAGTAGCTGGTGCAGAGCTGTGTTTTGGATTTGGGATGAGAATAATGTTGATAACACACTGATGTTTTAGCTGTTGCTAAGCAGCATTTATACTAAGTCAAGGACTTCTCAGCTTCTCATATTGCTAGAGAGGAGATTGCAGGTGCACAAAAAGCTGGGAGGGAACATAGCAAGGACAGCAGATCCAGGTGAGCCAAAGGGGTATTCCATACCATCTGATGTCGTGCCCAACGTATAAATTGGGGTGAGCTGACATGGGTACATGGGGAATTCCCTGGACATCAGTTAGATGGTAGTGAGCACCTGTATTGTTTAACACTTTTTTGTATATTCTATTATTATTGTTATTATTTTCCCTTCCTTTTCTGTCCTATTAAACTGTCTTTATATGAAACCACAAGTTTTACTTTTTCTTTCTTTTGGGTTCTCTCTCCCATCCTCCTGTGGCTGTGTGGTGCTTAACTGGCGGCCTGGGTTAAACCACAACAGTGCCACAAAGACGATGAAAGGCTGGAATATCTCTCTTATGGTGAAAGACTGAGAGAGATGGAGACTGTTCAGTCTGGAGAAGAGGCTCTAGGGGATCTTATCAATGTATATAAATACCCGAAGGGAAGGTGTAAGGAAGGTGGAGCTGGGCTTTTCCCAGCACCATCCAGTGACACAACAAAAGCCAGTGGGCACAAACTGAAAAAGGAGATGCCATGTGAGCACCAGGAAACAATCCAACTGTAAGGGTGATCAAGCACTGGAGCAAGTCACCCATAAAGGCTGTGGAGTCTCAATCCTTGGACGCTTAAAAAAGTTGCCCGGTCTTGGCCCTGGGCAACCAGTTCTAAGTTACAGAGTTCAAACATCTTTCTTACCGCAACATCAACAATGGCTACCTTCATTGGCACATTAAAACAGCCAACCAGCTTCTGGAGGTGGACAGTTCACTCATTATACAGCTCACACAACAATGTTTAACTTGTAGCTGCCTAAATGATCATAGAAAAACTCTCCTTTTGGTGTACGAATTGACAGTCTATTGGTTTAGCCTACAGGGGCAAGGTTTGAACCCTTGTATAACAATGTCTGATAGTCCAGTCTCTAGGTAGGGAAGGTGGGTAGTTACTAGTGAATACTGCACTGACTCCAAGAAATGCAGAACAGAATTGCCATGTGGAAAAAAAATTTACATTACAATGTGAAGAACTACCCCACGTGAGGGAGGTGCTGGCTATATCTATCTGCATATTTAGAAGTGTAGGGCACTACAATGATATTTCTAAATGAAAACTGTATTAAGAAGAAGAAGAAAGGACTTTATCCCAGGGAAGATGATACGGTTGTCATTAGGGCTTTCAGCTGTCCTCCCCTCACAAGAGCCAGCATCCTTTCAGACTTTTCATATCAAGCTTTCTAAGTCAGGCAGGTTTCATAGTTTGTTTTTCCCAGTGCTTCACCATGTTATGTAGCCAAGTTGCTTCTCATAAGACATCTGAAGCATGTTTTATGACATTTCTAGGTAAAATATTATTGAAATAGTAAACATGTGCCATTCTGTTCATCTGCCAAAGTTCTTCTGTTGCCCAGTTGCAATGTAGGGCATTAAGGTAAATGCTCGATCTGGACAGAGTAATGGCACTTCTCTGCAGAAACCAGGTCACGTAAATGCAACCATCACATTGATTACTCCCTAACACGCAAGTTTGCCCATACCACTGCTAAGTTACACAGCAATCTCAGTTAACTTGTCTGTGGATTTGTTCTCCTGGCACTGCTATCAAACAAAAATTTTAAAGGCAAGTGAGCTGTTTGTCTCAGCAAAATGAGCCCAGCACAGATTAAATAGATTGTCAGCTGCTTTGCTAGTTGGATCCCATAAATACTAGCAGCATCCTCAGTCCTTATGATCTATTTAGATACTTCAAATTTATAAAATGTTTGTGAAGCTTAACCTGACAATGTACTATACAAAAAAATTCCCAGCTTTTAAACAAAGCTCCATAAACAGTCTGGCACATATGTGGATGCCTGGAAAGATGGTAGAGGCAACATGCAATCGTTACTGCTGATGAAGGAGTTTCGATATTCAGAACTGTAGCAAAAGAAATAAGCTGGGGGTGAAGTCATTGCAAGATCATATTGGCAAGAAAATGTTGCCCAAAACACATTATGAAACACACAGCAGCTGATTGCCAGAGACCCTAGTAGCAATATTCATGCAACAGGAGCATCCTTGCATACAAAAATTTAGCCCTTCTGTAACATTGAGGAAAACATCTCAAAAAAAACACGAATGGAAGAATCTCTACATATTAGTGACACCTACTTTTGTGCAGGAGCCAAAGCAAGATTTATGTGCTTAGTACTGAAGCAATATTCAAAATAGGAGGGATGCTGCTTTGAGTAAATAACGGATTTCACATTTAAGTTCCATATTAAAGATCATGATATTCAATCGGACCTGCAGCTGAGACACCTCTGTGCATCTGTCACTGAGTAGGAATGCAATGAGTTAATGAGTTGATCTCAGTCCTATGAATGATCAAATACTTGTATGGATCACACATAAAAAGGATGTGGCTTGCACTAAGGTAATGACCACACTGTGCTCTAAGTGAGGAATCGCCACGAATCTGGAGAATGAAGTTTCTCCATCCATCTATACAGAAGGTGGTAAAAGAACCTCCTTCAACTCAAAAGATGCAAAAGGTTGTAGTAGAGAGGTGGGCGCTCGTTTGTTCTCACAAATAAC
This sequence comes from Phoeniculus purpureus, assembly GCA_028565055.1. Classification (NCBI taxonomy): domain Eukaryota; kingdom Metazoa; phylum Chordata; class Aves; order Bucerotiformes; family Phoeniculidae; genus Phoeniculus; species Phoeniculus purpureus. The sequence continues at coordinate 19,206 of JAOXOE010027121.1, forward strand.
TGGTGACAGAACAGGAGGGAGTGGCCTCAAGCTGTACCAAGGTGCCATCCCTGGAGGTGTTTAAGGCCAGGCTGGATGAGGCTCTGGCCAGCCTGATCTAGGGTGGGGAGTCCCTGCCCATGGC
>JAOXOE010027122.1:0-19322 GCA_028565055.1 Phoeniculus purpureus
CTGTGTGACTTGGTCTAGGTGATCCTGCTGTGGCAGGGGGATTGGACTAGGTGATCTTTTGAGGTCCCTTCCAATCCATAATGTTCTGTGACTCTGTGACTCTGTGATAAAATGCCTCTCTAAGCTCTCGCAGGCAGAGATTCTCTTTTCAAAAGCTGAACTATTCCTCCTGCAATGCAATGACCATACTCTCAGAGAGTTAACAAATCTGTGCGTGCCCTTTAAAGAAGAGACCAGGAGGATTTTTTTAGACAATATTAGGCAAAGGTTCGTTCCTTTTTTTTTATTCCATGCAGCCTTGGTAACCAGTTAAAACAAATTCCTCCAGACTGTAAACTAGAGATAATGGAGTTCGCCTTTAATCTCCATCCGCTACAGATCAAGTTACCTCTTAGAAATTACTTATCCTGGCCAAGCAAACGAATTGGAATTGATGTTCTTAATTGTTTTCTAAATTGCTGTTCCTCACTCCCTTCCTCCCCTTCTCTGCACACAGCTGGTTTGCATCAGAGCCTAGTCTAATGGGTACTGTCACTCACACGAGGGGGTGAAGTCATGTGGTCATAAAAGAGAAAGATTGAGGGAAGAGAGGGAAATACCACCCAGTGCATTATCTGGCTGTGACACACACAAATTGAATAGGAATAATTCCTCCTAGGGGGCCAGTACCAACAATGGACACAGTTCTGTCTTGGGCTAGAAAAATGTGGAGGCTCGCTCTGTGCTCTGATACTCATTTCTTTCTCAAAGAGAAGCAAGATGATTAAAGTGCTAGTTTGGGACACAGGAAACCTGGGTTGAAACTGCTAACTCCTTTATCTGGTTTTTGTGCAAGTTGCTTTGTTTATGCCTTAGTGGCTGCATTTGTAATACATAAGTAATACAATTCCCTTCCTCTCTCCTCAGGGCAACGATGGTCTTTCGTCAGCTGTGTCTTACAAAACAACTTAACCTGCTCTTTGACTCCAAAAAGGGCTTCACCACTCCCTGTGTTGACATAGATTAGTCTCCACCTCACTTGGAACTTGCATTGGAAAGCCTTTGTGTTCTGAAAGCATCACACCTGGACCTAACAGTGGAATCCCAACCCTCCACATCCTCTAAAGCAGAAACAGATCTCCAGTCTGACAGGAAGCATCTCTTGAGGATATTTTGCTCGTATAAAAACTATTCCTGCATGTGAAATGTATGCAAACAAACTATTTCACCAACTTCAGTGTCCTGCCATTATGATCCCTCTGAACTCATAAACGACAATCCCAGCTTTGCTGCCAAGAGTTTTCCAGAACGCAGCTGCCTCCTTTCAGACCTTGTACTTCCATGGACTGGCAACTGTTTTCTAGACTCTCATCTGTCTGTTCAGAGAAGAATCTAAAAGAGCAAAAGTTATCCTCTGCTTAACCCGTCCTACAAGGTCTTTCTTGATCAACAAGAGTCTATCACTTACACTCATTACACTGTTGAGTTTATTTTTTGAGGGAGATCAGGGAAACAAGGAATTTGCTGCCCCCATAAAATCCTGAATTGCCAGCTGGAAAGGCAGCGGACTCTTGGCTACCTGTTTGCGATATCTGCGAACGTCAGTCCAAGAAAAAAATAGCAGGAAGAAAAATCGTTGTTACTGCTGGAAGTGGCAAGAAAAGCCAACTACCGTACGTGTGGAGACTTCTTCCTTCCTTTTCAGTGAGCAAAACATGGATTTCTTGGTCTCACTGCAGCCCTGCATGCAACTACCAGGTACTAGATCGTTGTTGACACTAGCAAAATCATATGCATTGACTTTAGTAAACACTAACCTGTGGAAGCTGCACCTTGAGCGGTCTTCACAAGTGGGAAGAGGCTCTAACGCTGTTTGACCTGTCCTTATGATCACACATGATCTGTTTAAGCAGCCTTGTTTCTTAGGAGGTGCAATGCAAATATTGATGATGATTCGTGTTAACATCACAGTGCTAATACCCTAACCTCCCCGGAGAAAGCAGAAAGGAAAGGAAATCTGCTGGTGACCAAACTTAGAGGGATTTTGCTTTGCTCTTCTGCAGTTAATCATTCCTGACACAGATGGGGCCAAAAGCTGGTCACTGTCCTGGGTGGAAGAAAATCAAATATGCAAGTGTTAGGAGTTGTGGGTGAGGTTTCAGAAATCGTGAACCTGAGTGAGGAGCAGAGCTCCCAAGTTTCGTAGATCAGGTTCACCTAACTATCTGAATCTAGGATTCATCCAGCTGTCTGACATTCTAAGTGCCCAGTTCAAAGCAAGTTTTTGAAAATCTCTCAGAACTCAATTATAATGAGGCAAATACATGCTGCCCATCACAGACACTATGCTGGGAGGGTAGTTGCCTCTATCAGCAGTCACAGGACTGGTCCCTGGTCCTGTCAAAGTGATCCAAACCATCAAATTTGGTATTTAAAGTGACTACATATGACTGGGGCTCCCAGGAGAATGACCTCTAGGAGGGGATGGCCACAGGAAGGTGTAGGCAGGCAGTAGCATCCTTCTGCCTTCACATGTGGGCACTATTTTTCAGTCTGGGAGAGAAAGCAGACAAAAGGAGATTAGAGCAATGCTCAGGAAGGGGATATGTCCTTCCCATCACAGTTTCCTTTTCTCACAGGAGGATTTTTATAGCTGTTAGGGTTACAAGCTACGCTCCTGCGCTTTTTGCTTCTTATCACATTATTAATAAGGAAGAATCTACAACCAGCGTTTTGCTGAAGAGGTGCCAGGAAGAAGGGAACCCAATGTGCTTTTTCTGTAGCAGTGTGTGCTAATAGCAGGAAGGAGAAAAAGCTCATTCACATCAGTGAAGCGAACGGATGTGACCCTCAGATGGTGCTACCCTTGCTGACTTTAGGTACTTGCCCAATGCTTTAATATTCATGCAAATCAATGCAACTGCTCTTGGAGTGAGGTTGTGCTCAGTGTTAATGAAAATGGCCGAGTCTGGCCCATGGGGAATAAGTGTGTTGAGCAAGAAGGGGCTCTTTTATAACCTCCTTCCTAGAACATACTTGGAGGCCTATGTTTGCAGCTGATTCCTATCTCAAAGCCAGGCCAAACCAAGCCCCTCTCAGCAGAGCATGCAAGTGTGCCCAGACTTTTGGAAGTTCAGCTCCAGATTCAAGGTTAATAGTCTCCCACTGACCTAAACAGACATTTGACCTGAGCCTCTGTGACCCAGACCCATCCTGGCATGAAGCAATACACCATCCACCAATACCAGTGGCATGTCTGCACCCATGTCTGTAGGAATATGATCCCCTGTCTTTTTTTTTTCCTTCTTGCTTTAAAATTTTTTTAGAGAAGGGATTGGTCTCAGAGAGGCATAAGCTCCCTTCTTTTCCATCCCTGATTGAGTATCAAACTCCTCCGCTGAGATTTCTCCATGGAGACATTGGGTTTTCCTGGCAGGCAGGGTTGCAAACTACTCAGCGGAATGTCTACAGCTCTGCAGCTGCAGAGGAGCCAGAAGGCTGGGCATCCCAGCCAAGGGAAATACTGCTGTCGTCCCAAGAACACTTTCATGGAGACTGAGGTGCATACAGGATTAGAGACGGCTAAGTGGGGTTCTTGGGGTTTTTCATTGGTTTCCTTTTCCCCCTCGAAACTCTAAAGTACGGGGAAGAGACATCCACAGTCGAAAAAATCTGGGGGTCTTTGTGGATGTTGTAAAATGTGGTTTGTTAATGGATCTTTTTACTTCTGGTGCTTCTGGCTTGTTCGACACATACGCGCGCGCACACACACACACACACGGAGAAATAACTTGGCAAGCTCGTGTTTTCGTGGCACAGCACCAGGAAATGGGAGTTCCCCTCCCAACAGAGAAGATCAGGGCAACGAGGCAAAGGTGAGGAATCAGAACCAGCCTGAGTCTCAGTGGAGCGCTGGCCAGGACAACTCTTACACAAATAATCTCCGGGAGCTCTGAACTCGTGCTTCATTGTGGACACAGACAGTGCTGTAGAAAAAACAGACTGGAATTGCTTCTCTTTCATGGCATCTGTAGTGTAAAAATGGGTTTTGTCCAAGACATTTGTGGTCGGAAAATCCTGACACCTCATAAATTATCTTAGAGGCGCAACAAAGCTTCAAAAAGCTGAAACTCAATGCTGAGGTCAGCAGGAATTTTTTTGCATCTTCTGCAGTGGAGGAGTGTTTTCAGTCTCAGGAAAACCACCACAAAAAGAGGCAGCAAGGAGCGAGAATGTTTCTTGGCATGAGAGCCTTGGAGCTCAGGGGAGTAAGGCGTCTTCTATTATTTATTTTTGGCCACCTCTGTGTTCACACATCATCAGAACATGATCCAAGCGACCAGGGGCAGTCTGATAGGGAGGTGGCTGCTGCAGTTAGGTGACACTTCCAGGTCCACCCAAACACTCAGGCTAATTACTCTTGCATAGTGCTGGGGGCTAAATGAGTTGAGCACCTTCCAGAATTGATCTGACAACACTTTCTAGGTGAGGTGGGTGTGGGATTGGGGTGAAGTACTGCAAAACCACACAGTAGGTTTCATTGAGTGTGAGTTTGCAGAGGGTATGAAATAGTGTTGTGAGAAACGCTTTATGTTCTCTATCAGCCCAGACCCACAAACAGTTGGCATTTTTTGAAGCTGTTTTCCTGTTCTCCTGGACTACAAATGCAAACCCACTGCTGGAGCTCTGGCTGCCCTGCTGGGTGAGGCTAAGCAGGCTACTTAATCCCTCACACCTTCCCCTAACTACAGCTAGTCTGAACAAGGATGACTGCCTCGCAGTTTCCCTCACACTCCTACTTGGGTATTTCTTCTTTGCTGTGTAGAGCAGACTTTCCTTGTTCCAGGCAAGAACAACATGGAGAAAGAGGACCCTCAGGTTATTATCACACACAGCCCTTTCTGACGTGAGAAACTCTGCAGGTTCATAATTGCCACATGTGGGTCTTGGAGTAGCAACCAACTGTCCTTTGCAGCACATTAAACCTTGTCTTGCTCAAAACAGAAGGAAATTGAGGTGGTGCTTGAAAGGAGACCAGACACCTGGTGTCTAGGATGGCTTGTGGTTCCCCGGTTGTGGTGTGTGGCAGGAAGGACCTTGCCAAAGCCAGTTAGTTCAGGAAAGAACTAACTTTTTTTTTTTACAGGGTGAAAAGTGGAGGAGATGTTTCTAAGAAAGAGACTCTCACCTCTTTCAGGAAGAAATAGTCTGCCTGTGTCAGGCTGTGTTGCTGCTCCTGCCAGCGTGCTGCCATCCTGATCCATGCCTGGCCTTGCCCTGCAAAGCTCACGGCAGGAGGTCTGGTGTGCAGCGGGTGCTGGCATCATGCCTGCAGCCTGGAGAGGGCTGCTTGGTAAAGCAATGCCCAGGACATGACAGCCAACCCTCCTGCAGGGTCCCAGCCCAAGGGAGAGGCTGCCAGTGGAAAGCCACTTTTGCAGGCAGAGAACAATCCCCCCACACCACGGACAGACAGTGTACTGGGGGGTTGTTATTTATCCCCTTTACCAAATGGCCATCGAAATGGCTCAATTTTAATCCATAGCCTTGCTTGTTGCTTTTATTTGCCCGGTTTGGAAAGCAAAGTTGCAGGATAAGATAGGAACCGCTTTCTGCTTCTGTGGGTGGACAACACTTTCAGATTTAAAACTACTTTCCATATGTTCAGCCCTCTGATTCCTTAGCAGGATCTGACCTCCCTGCCCACTTAGTAAATCAACGGTTTCTAAGGCATGTAGAACTGATTTTATGGCAGTAAGATGCATTTCACTAGATTTATGTTACTAAACAGGACGGAGGGGAAGCCTCCTTTTATTTGGGGCAGTCCTCGAGTTTTACAGGCTTGTTTGAGTAAGTAATTATTTCAGTAATGCTGGGGCCTCCTTTATTGAATCGTAAATGCGTCCTGAACAGCTCTCTAAATGCATCCTGAACAGCTCTGGGAGTAACAAGCAGACTTTTCCTTGAGAAGTCTATGGATTGCCCTGATTAGCAAATCTGAACATTAGTCGTTTACTCTGCGATTAGCTCTGCTGCTGAGGGCTGCCTGGGTTCACTTCGCTGAGGCTACTCACAAGATTAAGTGCGTATGAAACTGTTTGCAGGATCAGCGCCGCAAAGGGGGGGAAAAAACCCCAACAAAAAAAGACCCAAAGCCATTTATTTGGAAACATCCTCTCTGACCATGTTAGGAAAAGGATCAGATAATTGGGATCTTTATGATGCTTATTATAAAAAATGTTCTGGAACTGGTTCAAGCACCAATCAGAAACCACATTGTTCCACTAAATCACTTTCAGATGTCATTGCAGATACAGAATACAATTGCTCCTAGTTTAAAAATATAAATGTTCCCTTCATAACACACACAACTATTTTCATTTCTTTTATTTTTATCTGTCTTGGCTGGAGTTCAGGCTTTCCACGGGCGATCTATAATCAGGTTTTGTGCCATCGCCTTCTGCCAGGCATAGTGCAGAGCCCACCGTATGGGGCAGAGCAGCTCTGCCACACGGACTTTAGGATTGTCCATACAAAGAGCTCTTGCACGAGCTGGGGGGCTGGACGCTCGAGCCTAAGGAATACACTCCAAGTAAAACCTGGGACAAAGGTTCTGCCCAAATGTTGCTTTAAAAATGCACCTGAAATACCTGGAGGAGCTCCTGGGCCAGCACCTCTTTTTGATACTGGGTAGCTGTGGGGTTTTGTGAAGCAAACGCCCTTCCCTACATGGTGGCTGCTGACCATGTGCTCTCCTTGTTGTGGGAGCGAGGAGGATAAGTGATGTGGGTCTGGCTCAGTTTGTCACTTGCCATCCAGGTGAGCACATGTGGAGGTGCAGGCAACCAGGGAGCCTGGAGGGGGAAAAAGCTGTTACTGTGTGGACTGGATGAGCCAGGCACCCTGTGCTCCCCTGGGGTTGGCACTGCATTGCCCACTGCCCTGAACACAGCCTCTGGGTAAGACAGTTAGTGCTGGCAGATACAAGCAGTCTCCCTTCTTCTCAGTCAACACACAGACAGGCACCTCTGGAGGGTTTCTCAGACCTCTGTAAGCTGTGACTCATTTCCTAGGAGAGAGCATCTCTGCAGAGAGGTTTGAAGTGAACCAAGATAACTCAAGAGGTAACCCCAGGGCTTTGGTAGCCAGTGAGATGTTGGAAAGGGTCCCAGTCTGTCCAGCAGCAGCACCTGGGGCAGACCCCTGAGCCTTGTGATTTCATGTAGCTGCTGGGCTTTGCAGAGCACTTCACCTCACCTCGCTGGAGCACCGTGCTGCCTCCAGGCTGGGTCTGTCTGGGACATTGCTAACAGAAAGCTTTGCTCGCTGTCAGGAAATCATCCTTCATCATCGCCAAAGTCCTTGTAGAGAGTGACTCTCTTCTGGTGAGCCCAGCCTCGCCAGCAAGTCTGTGAGAGCTCAGCTTGCTCTCCTGCCAGCCGGCTGCGTTGTTTTCCAGGGCTTGGGGCCCCTGTGCTGTGTTCAGTCCTGCTGTGGGACGGGAAACCCACAGACACCCGGAGTGTTGCCCCAGAATCCAGACAAACCCCCTAGAGAAGACAGACCCCCAACAACCTGGCAAGGAGCCCTGGGAACCTGGGATCAAAACAGGGGTAAGAAGGCTTAGCTTTCTACCCTAGGGCTAGGGATGCTTGAGGATGCTGCCACGTTTCAAACACTTTTCTTTTTTGTTTCTCTGGGGTGACCAGAGGGATTTCTCAGCATTGGGGCAACATGAGAATCCTGAGGGCTGCATTTTGGAAAAATTTATATGGAACCATTTTCATGTTTTCCAAAACAAAAGACGTTAAGTGGTTTCTTACTAAGGGAAAATTCTTCCGCTGCTTTTGCAAAGGCTGAGCTTTCGGAGCTTCCTCAGCGCTGCTCGTGGCTTCTTTAGGGAGACTTTAGTCCTCACATTGAGTGGAATGGCCTTTGCACTCAACGGTAGCCTAAATACAATGTGGAATCCTGGCCCCAAGGCAAACAGTGGACTCCCAAAGACTTGCACCAAGAAGTGAGGTCAGGAGCTCAGGCATGAAGCTGAGATGACTTGGGCTTTGTGGTGAAGTAGTGTATCTGCTCTGTGACAAAGTCCTGTCTGGGATGTCCAAAGACCACTTTGCTCCTGTGTCTCCAAGGGGTGGGAAGCAAAGTCTGAAAGGAGAAGGAAGCCATTTCTGAAGAGCAGATGCTTAGGCTGATGTACAAGTTGAGGAAGTATTTTCACAGCAGTGCAAAATAAATCTGAGAGAGGGGATTTTCAGAAGCACCGGCTGTTCTTCCTACCACTGGCAAGTACCTTTGCAATGGGTGGGAGCAGATCAAGTTGATGCAAGGTGACTGTGGAAATTCCACCCTTAGTGCTCAGAATTTTTAGCATTTCTGGTCAGAAGACTGGAACTCGTGCTGAGATGTGATTACTTGTGTGTGGTTTTGCTGTTACAATAGAGACACAGATCCTCATCCAAAGGGCAAAACCCCCCTGTACCTTGCCGAATACCTAAAGAACATCCCAGAAATTTTTGATCCCACTGGGCCATACCCTGCTCAGGTCAAGAACACCTCTTGACCTGAACAATCCCCTTCAATTAGTACTGTTTAGCTACGACATATTAGTATCATTAATTCCTTTGTTTTCCAGCAAGATGGTTGTGAACCTCTCTGCTGGTTCTATCGTCATCCCTGGATGTGTGTCAAAGTCATAGACATCTCGAGCTCAGGGACATGGCTTCATGTTGTTGTTTGGGTTAAGGGTTGGACTCGATGATCTTGGTTTTTTCCAATCTAAAAGATTTGGTGATTCCACGCTGATTGCTAACTACAAGAGAGGGTGCTGACAAACACTTCACAACTCTAGTTACAATGTGCTTCTTACCTCAAGGATGCAAGTTTGCTCCACAAACAGGGAACGTGTCTCACTCCTGTGGTGGGGAGATGCCGCAGAACCTAATGCTGAGACTGGAGATGCATTATCAGGTCTGGGGCTATTCATGACTCACAGGCAGTGTGTGATTGTTCAAATCTCTCAGGTGTTTTATTTTTAAACACTGTATTCCTAAGCCCTTCTGATTATGGGAGAATTTCTATTACAGGGATAGAACATTGCTCTTGAAAGCCTAACAAAACCTAGAGAACTGGTGAAAACATGTCACATGTGTTCTTTTATGTCTTTTTCTTCCTTTACTTCCTTTCCATGCCTGCCTCCTGATTCAATACTGAGGTTTGGCAGCACAGAAAATGCCATGGAAAGAGAGCCAGGACTGTGTAGACTGGTTTGAGCTGGGGTATCAGAGGTGCAGCTCCAGCCTTGTATCCAAATGTCACCTGAATTTGTTTTCCATTCGCTCTAATGGTTGAGCTTGAGCTCTTCTGTACAACAAAGTAAGCTTAATTCACCTATGTGGAGGTGTGGAAAGCCACATGTCAGTAGTTATTAGGAGCCGCAGGACAAGTGCTGTGTTTCTAGGTATGAACCTCTTCTGGGGCTCACTCCTCATTCCACAGTAACCTTGAAAATGCCAGAGGAAGCAGAAGCAGCAGGAGCAGAGGTAATGGGCTCAGAATGGTGCCAGAATGCCACAGGTGAGTTTCCTTGCGAGCTGCCCATGGAGACGGCCCGTCAGCATGCACCAGCAGAGCCATATTTCATTTGCACATGAGAACCTAGGATTGTCCTAGGAGGCTGCGTAAGAAATGAGGCTCCATGGTCAGTGAGAAACCAATAACAAATACTGCGTTCCCTCCTACCAAGACATCAGAGCACAGCGGGGTGCCTGCAGCCGAGGAAAGCTGGGGCAAGCACAGAACAGCAAGGATGTTTGTTAGTTCTTCATTCTATCTCTTACCAAGCGTAACTAACCTCACCACCATCAGTGGGGCTTGTGACCATGGAATGAACCCAGCTCTGGGACCTACTGGACATTTTTCATGAGAAGATTTTAAACAGGAAATGTTATTTTTTGTGCAAACATGAAAAAGTACCTGTTTTGAGTATTTTGTTCTGGAGGAAAGCAAAGAAAACCCAGTCTTTCCCCAAATGAAACATTTTTCTAATGTGAGAAAGTTCTGATGCCACGTCTTTTGAGTGTTCTGAAATGTCATGTTTTCCAGTATGAAATAAGTCTGGTTATGTTTTTTGAACGCTTCAGAAAGTCAGCGTCAAAGTGGAACACGTGTGCTCGCGTATCTATCAATGTAGTTTGGCTATGAGAAGTTTAGCTTCAGAATATTATCTTACCACCAATGCGAAATGTTTCTACTCACTCTGAAAGAGCAAAGAAGTTCAAAATCAAGGGAAAAGCTCATGAGATGGCAGACCAGAAGAAGATGTCAGGCAGCAGTGAAGAAAAACTGAGAAGGCTTTAGGAAGGGAACAGGGCATCCAGTGAAGAGTCACCAAGGTTAAAATGGGGAACAGCAGGATGAAGCTGCTTGCAGGATGGATTCCCTGGTGCGGAGAAGTGAATCCTGTGAAGGAGGATGACTCTGGATGGTTCATAGGTCTTCACTGAAGTTCAAGAGGTTTTGCAAGCAAGATGAAGGCAAGCAGGATGATGTGCTGAACACTCTTTGGACCTATCTATCATTTCTTTTGCAACCCACCATAAAAAGTAACGGTGCCAAAAATTTCACAAAGCCTGCATGTCATTGCTTTGGCTGTCACGCGTCACTGAAGAGATGGTCCCTGTCTTGGAGCTCCTATAGGTCTGCAGCTGAGGTTACGTACACATGAGTAAGACTGGAGGTTTGGTTTTCATGAGGTGGTTATCAGAGCTCCTGGGTTCAGGGTGTGCAGGGAGGGCCCCTGAGGGAGGCAGCACTGTAGGCTCAGGAAACTTAAAGAGGACTGTTCCTGTGCACTGCTGGGAGCCTGGAGGAGGATGAAGATGACATGGCTTTACTTCCAGCACTGTCTCACTGGAAGGCAAACTTGCCCCCAGGGGCAATTCTGCAAAGCCAGCTGCAGCCATCCTCCTCTTTAAGAGGGCTTTCAGGGGCCTTGAAAACCACCTCTTGAGTGTGCTCCAGTCTTGAGTAAACACTTCAAGGACGTCACCAAGGTCCCCTGCCACTCAGGCCACGTGAGCCATAGCGATAAAAATGGAAATAAAACCCCAAAACAAAGACAGAAGGAAGAGGGAGAAGATGCTGTGAGGCCCATAGGGCGAAGGATGTGGGTACTGCTGGGTTTAATTGCTTCTTCCTTGCTCTGCAAAGAGGAATGTTGCTGGGACAGCATTGCTGTCTTTTGGATTGCTACTGCTTGGGGTTTTCTTAAAATACAGTTTTCTTCCCCCAAAGCAAACAGGCAAGTGACATAAACAAATGGAATTGTGGTTCTGACGCTGAGGGAATCGGAAATGATCCCAGGCTGCAAAATCCAGATCTCTGTTTTGAACTCTTTGTGCAGCACAAGACCATGGAGAACTTCAGCTGGGACAGGTCTGCTGTGTGGAAGAGGGAGCAAGCAGCCAACTTCAGAGGCAGGTTCAGGTTTGGATTCTGAAAAAACTTCCCCCACCAAAATTTCAGAGTTGTTCCCAAAGGCTCAGGGGGGAAGAGCAGATTCCAACCCTTCCCCTCTAGCTGGTCTTGGACTTACGGTAACAACTCATCCGGGCCCCTAATGAGGAAAGCCATCATCTGTGTGATGACAGTTAACTATGTGCTGAAGCTCATTCCTCAATCAAAGTTTTACAACATACTAGCTTTAAATTGTTCCTGTACTGTGGGTGCAGACCTTGCAGGCTATTATGGTTTGAAACGTGGAGAACTTTTAAAGACTGTTGAATTAGAGCAGGTAGATGTCTTCTCGCAACTTGTGACCTTATTTCCAGCTTTGAATCCACACTGTTGGCTTGTTCTATAGGGATGTGAGGGGCTGGAAATGTCTGGGAATGACGCATTGAACAAAGACCTTGAGCCTTTGATTGGTCCTTGGTTTGAAAGCTGAAGTTCTCCCCAAACTCATGGGCTGACTGGACTGCCCGTTGGATGGTTGGAAAGGAAGTGGTTAAGAGCTGATCAGCATTACAAGCAAATCAGTGAGGTCGATTGAAAATGAACTCTGAGAGCATGTTCACCTTGTGGGTTAGCCACAAAAGAGATTGCTTAGAGCTCTTAAACCAGGAGAAGGCATTATGAGTCAATGACGTCTCCTCATCCTCACGGCCTCCACAGGCACTAAGTTGAAGGTCAGTTCAAGGTAGATGGAGCTGGTACACACAAAATAATCGCAGAGCCTGAGACTGACTCAGGCTGGTGAAAGAGGAGTGGAGGGAGTGCAGTTACTGGGTAGGAAATAGGGTCCACAACGCAGGCAGGATTTCAGACACTGGGGTTTTTGCAACGTTTATTGGAACAGACAGGCTAAGAGCGCCGAGGGATAAAGGATCCCAAATCAAACAGCCTAATTGGTCTCAAATGGAGTGACTAAGGAACTCTCTCCATTCCAAAATGGGTCAAATTGCAATTTAGAAGGAGATCTCTGAAATTCGAGTGGGAGGCCTGGATAGGAAAACGAATGGATGAACTCATAATTGACATGGATTCCATTATGGCTAATACCTGTGTCAGAGCTGCCACCGAATATGGCCTGCAAATCCTGTCTGGGGGAATTCCCTTTAGAGATGTGACCCAGGTGAAGCAGACTATTTGCCATGAGCCTGTGAGGAACTGAGACTTTAATTGCAAACATGTGGCTGGGTAACTTTCCAGCAAGTGAAAACTGGGGAATAGATATGAGACCTGCTCTGAAACAGATGATCCAGAAGGGCTTTCACTATCTCAGGTCCCCATTGTGGCTTTCTCTGCTCCCATTTCCCTTCATGCTGAATATTTTCCATACTGTAAAGAAAGGAAAGACGATGTCAAAATAGGATGCTTGCACAAAGAGACAAGTGGTTTTATGAAGAATGATGGTGAAATTTTGTCATGGTTCCCTCTTTGTGTCTTCCACAAGGCAGTGGTCTCATCTTCTGCTTGCTCCTGGCTTGGAGAAGAACAAAGATGTCTTGTGTCGTGAAGTTCTGACTTAGGTCAATTCCGATCTGAATAGATGGCTTGAAGGATGAGATCTTACTCACTTGTGATGAGGACCAGTGTGGCTGCTTAAGTTGCCCATTCAGCAAGCAAAGGTAAGTGCACTGCAGCAAGGAGGTCCTGGGTACCAGCTCCTGGATCTGTTGCTTCCAGAGTCAGGTGCAACAAGGTGTATGAGCACAGGAGGATCTGCAAGGTAGCTGAGGCAAATGCCTCTGGGTTGCTTGAGTTTTGTCAGGTTACACAGCATCTTCTGGCTTGGGAGAAGCAGCCTTGGCCACTCACAGATGGCCATTCCACAGGAATATGGGCCTTTTCAAAGCTGGAGTTGTTTGACTTCTGAAAGTTGAAGGTTCAAGCTCTGGAATGAATTGAGCAAGACCTGTACTTGCTGTTGAGAAGGGATTTCTCCTTCTTTGAGCAGCAGACTGAATGTCAGCTGGGAAGCTGCTTTTTGGAAGAGAACCAAAGATGGGTTCAAAAAAATATGGCAACCCGTGAGCGCTGGTTTTGTGTCCATAACAACACTCTTCATGTGACCTAAATATTAAGGTTTGAAGAGGCAAAGACTGTAAGTAGCTTAGAGCCTAATTGCTGCTTTGTGATATGTTTAGCAGTTCACACCGGCCAAAGCACCAATTTTGGTCAGGATAACTGTTCTAAGAGCAGTTTCTGGGACGTCTGTGGCAGAGGCTCTGGTTATGCCGACTGGTCTTGAGAATGAAACCAAGAAAAGTTGGGGCTGCAAAAACAGAGGCATTTAACAGTAAATATTCCCTAAACCAGTGACCACATGTCTGAAAAAGGAAGATTTATGCAAAATGGGAAGTTTCATAACAGCACTCTGTAATAAAACAACAACAGTGACGTAGGCACACATGCACACACCCCCTCATTCCAGATAGGATCAAATATCCAAGGCTCCAGAGATGAAACACTTTTCTATTTATTTTTCTCCTTCTGACTGTGAAAGATGATTTTTCTTGGACTGGCCATTCCAGGCAGAAGTGCTGTAGAGAATTCTTTTGGCCACTGCTGGGGGTGAGCTCTCTCTCTTGTCTATACCAATGGAAGTACCCTCAGTTCAAGAAGGACATAGAGCTGCTGGAGGGAGTCCAGTGTAGAGCAGTGAGGATGATGAAGGAAGTGGAGCACCTCCCTTACGAGGAGAGGCTGAGGGAGCTGGGTCTCTTTAGTTTGGAGAAGAGGAGACTGAGGGGTGACCTCATTAATGTCTATAAATAAGGGTAGGTGTTAGGAGGATAGAGCCAGGCTAAGAAAGCCTGGCTCTGGGAAAGCAGCTAGAAGAAAAAGAATTCTGTAGATTATCTAAGGAGAAAGAGAAGATACATGCATACACTGCAGGAGCTGGGACACTGCCTCATTTCCATGAGGTGCTTGCCCCTTCCTTTCACACCTTTTTCAAGCCCAGAATCAATCTCAACCAAAGCCTATCACAGCCAGGGCAGAGAACAGCTAACTTACCACAGCAAAGCCAGTACTGCCTGTGGAGCCTTAAACACGACCCCTCACATTTGCCAAGAGAAAAGACAACACAAAATCCAAGCAGCCCTGAGGCCCACAGAGCAAGTGATCAGCACAGACTTTTTTTCCCTGTCAAGCATGATGAGCAGCACAGGCAAACCCACAGCTAAGTACTCCAGTAGTAAGACACCTTAACAGCCTAGCAGAATTACACCCTGCTACTGGAACGGGAGTGAAAGCACTCAAAGTCTCTCTCGTACTGCAGCAGTACCCGTGCTAGCTGGCGATGACAGCACGAGTGTTTGTTTGCTTTTCTTTTAGTTACTAAGGTCTTCACAGAGAGCAAAAATGTGGAAGTAGTTATGCAATTGTTATTTCTTAAGAGCCCTTAAAAGCAAATGCATGTCTTCTACTACTTGTTTGAGGTGCTTTCAGAAAAGCAAAGCACCCTGTCTCTGCTGAGGGCTTTCTAGCACTGTAAACTTGGGCTCAGCTGCTTGTCCCAAGCCTTTAGCAGACCTGAGGAGGCCATGACCTCCCATTTTCAGATAAGCTAGCTAATTTCTAGGAGGGAAAAATGTGAGCATAGAGTATTATTTTGCCATTCCTGGTATTATGAATATGACAGATGAGTTCTGCTTCAAGAGCTTTAGCAGTGTTTTACCTCTCCTAGAAGCACCTGGATGGCTTTGGCTGTACTAGAGTAGCGGGTCAGGATTAGCAGGTATCATTTGTACTTGCCTGGGTCGTTGTGTGTACAGCAGATGTAATTTCTGGAAGTAAGAGTAGCCTTACCTAAAACATCACTGTAGTATTGATCCCAGTTTGCCCAGAGAACATAATGGTATAAGACATCCTGCATAGTGTAGCTGAGGGTGTTTTTAAGCCTTTCCAGGAAGGACATCCTATCTGTTAGGCAGCTTAGGGTGGCTGGCACATAGGAAGGAGGTGCTGGGAGCATCCCACAGAGCCGCTCCACTGTGTTGCCCATGGAGAATCGGATGCTGTACACCAAAGGAATACCCAGCTTCGCAGCAAAGAGTTCCCCACTTGGTGTCAGTGGGTCTGCCAAGAGGACATCAAAGGTGGATGCCCTCAGTCTCTCCATCAGTGCCTCATTCTTCAGGACTTCATCACAAATTATTCTGGTTATGTTCTCCAGCTTGTTCATCATCTGGGCTACCTTGTACAGACTTTTCCAGACAGGTAGCACTCTCTCCTCATAAAACCAAAAATAGAACATTTCTTCCAGGAGTGTGGCCATCTTCTCTTTGGTGATCGGCACTTTGACCACCTCAAACTGAAAGGGTGAGGGCTGTGTGGCATCGAGGATGAGGAAGCATGAAGGCAGCAGCACAGTCACTTCATGGCCCCGAGCCACAAGCTCCTGCAGTATGTACTCCATGTTCAGCCAGTGGCTGTTGTCAGCTGGCCACACCAACACCTTCCCCCCGGACCCCCAGCCAAACACAGCCAGCAGCCACAGCACTGCCGCTTCCTTCCCAGCCATCGCTCGCCCTGTGTGGCAATGTCTCCCCGCCCTTCCTTCTCCAGGAGCAGCGGCACTCGAAGAGGGGTTGGCCGTGTGTCACGCTTAGTCCAGCAGGCAGGGAGCCAGCAGAGCTGGTGTGAAAGTCCGGCCTGGATAATGGCAGGTCTCCTTGGGGAAGAAGGTCGCTGGTGGTGAACAGCTTGCTGGAGCAGTGAGATGTGCTTCCTCTGGAGCAGTAGGGAGAGCTGCCAGCCCTGGTGGACTCAGTACAGCAAGGACCGTGTCCTGTTGGTCATGCTGGCTCTCCTGCCTGTCTGACTGCAGTCTCTGTGTTCTTCGCTTCGTGGAAGAGGTGACTTTTTCATTCTTCTGGCTCTGCTTGGTATGCAGCAAAGATGCTCGCCCACTGTGCGGGCACCCTCCTGTTTTGTAAAGCCACCGAGCATCTCTTTACAGCGCAGTTACGGTGGTGCTCCAGGGCTGCAGCTAAACAATTGCATCTTGAACAGGATAAAACTACACAGAGCAGTGTCAGAGTAAGTCTGTCCTCATGCAAACTTGCCTACTCCAGAACATATGCCACAGGAGGCCAGAGCTGGTAGGTGATGGTATGGACTGGCCTGCCTGCCACCGGATGCCAGCCATGCACAGTAAGTTGGACTAGAAAATTTATTAGTTTCATTTATATTTGCCCTTCTGATGTGCAATGAAGAAATAGTGCAAATCCCCTTCACTGTGCAATGAAGAAATGGTCCAAATCCCCTTCACTGTACTAAAAATCATCGTGACTGGGCTTCTGGCAAGCTCCGTTGTGCAATGCTTTCCTGATGTTGTTTTGCAAGGCTTTTGCTACAGCTTCCATGTTGCTGAGAGCTTCCCTTCTGGAATGAAAAGGACAGTGATGTAAGTGGCTGGGCTGTGAGAAGCCAAGCTGAGATACCTCATCTGCAGTGCCTGAGACACCAGTTTGGTGTCCTTGCACAGTACTTGTAGGTAACTGAACCCTGAGACACTTGTCAGTGCTCTTGTTGAAGAGGTCTGTATGAGGCTACTAAACATGGCATGTTGAGCTCACTTGAGTCATACTGAAAGAAACGTATTCTTTCTACATATTGACACAAAACAGTCCAGAAGAGGAGCCTGCAGACGAAGGCTTGTTGCTTTGTCTCTTTGCTTGTGAGTAGGGAGTGTGCTTTAAGTAAAATATGTTATGTGCAGAGAGGATCAGGTATGTATGCCCAGTGTCTTGCAGACACCGTGCATTTCAGTATCGCTACGGAGGATGGCAGGGTTGGCTCATAGTTCACCAGCTCCTCCCTCCTTCTGTGGCGCTCTGGATTAGGAAAACAGCCGCGTTCCTCACTGCTTTCTGTGCAGACAGTCATTGGAGCTCCCTTACTGAGGGCCCTATATGGTGCAGAAGCAGCTGTAAGTTCCACATTACAAATAATTGTGTAAAAAGCCTTAGGATGACCGCTGATCCCTGTCTCAACACAATGGTATAGCAACACAGAACCCTGGCTGCATAGCTGGTGCAACAGATGGACCCTGGTGGCTCATTTCCTTTTCCAAACAGAGCTGTGATATCCCCTGTCGGACCTTGTTACTACCTGGTCCCTGTCTGTGCAGTTCACGAGGCAGGAGGCAGAAGTAACAGAAGGCTTACCTAACACCTCGCTGTAGTAGATGTCCCATTTTCCCCAAAAGCTCCAGAAAACGTAGTCTTGCAGGTGGTAAGACATGATGGTTTTTGTTCTCTCACCGAAGGACATGCGGTCGGTGAGCTCAGACAGGGCTGCGGGTACATAGGATGGTGGGGCTGGGATCTTGCCACAGTGCCTCTCCACTGTGGAGGCTGGGGAGAACCGCAGCGAGTAGATGAAGAGGACAGCCAGCTGAAAAGCCAGGAGGTCCCTGCAGAGGGTCACTGGGTCTGACAGCAGCAGGTCATAGCCAGACCCTTGCAGGTGAGCCATCAGGTCTTGGTTGGTTAACACGGCGTCACACATTAGCCTGTTCATCTGGTGCCAATTTGTGGACAGTATTTCCAGCTCCTTGTAAAACTGCCGGAAGGTCCAGGCAGTTGGCCTGTTGTTCAGCCACAGTGCTGAACTAGATGATCTTTCGAGGTCCCTTCCAGTCCCTAATGATTCTGTGATTATTTGCAGTGAATGGGGAAGGCTGGATGGAGCAAATGTCACAGATGGCTCATCCTTGAGCACAGAGAGAAGTGAGTGCACTGAAGCAGTTTGCAGAGGCATGTGTGCATGCACTCAGGAAAACACCTACACCCATGGGGCAATAGGGGAAATCCAGCCAAAGTTAATGACCTTTCCTCATGTCAGGAGATTTCCTCATGAGCCTCCTTAACCACCTTCCTCAGCTAAAGAATATCTTTATACCTCTGCTTTCTAGCTGCAGGGCAAGACTACCAAGGGCTAGGTTTATAACATAAACATGCCAAAGAAGAGAGTTTCTAGGACAAGCCTTTAGTTGCTGCTGGAAATGGCGTGTTTCTGGTGAAGGGGAGGTGGTGCACTCTGTTCTTGACAGCCCTATGGTGAAGTGCAGCGGCGGAGACGTGCATAAGCTGCCTGGAGATACAGCACACCTCTGTCTTGCCAGCATCTGTCCAACCCCCAAGGGAATGTTGAGTGCAATGGAGATGAGCAAATATGGAAATCCTGAGGGTAACAACATGATAGGACTCATCTAACGCTTGAGTAGCTCAGGAAGAGCTTCTCTCCATCCCACCATCTCATGCACATTAGCTGTTCCAGCTGCCATGCCAAAGCTTTCTGTGTGCCAGATCAACTTGCCAATGATTAACTGTAGTAGAAGAGATTGCTGCTGGGCCAGGGAGGAGTTGGGCAAAGACCAGGCTATCAGAGAGCCTGGCTGAGCACACAGAGAAGTGGCCAGCACTGAGCCTTGCAGTAATGCATTCACGTGCTATAGTGCACTAGTATGGTCATAGCTGTGCAGGAAAGAAAACACCAGTGAAAACCCTGCTAATCTTTGACTGAATCCACCAATTACACACAACCCCGCTGCTGTACTGGAGTTTGGCACTGGTTTAAAAAGGAAATTTGGAATTAGAGCAAAGTTCCTATTTGGGCAGGGTATATATAAGAAATCACTTTTTCTTACTTGGATGCAGCTGCTTATGGTCCTCAGCCATACCTGTGTCTTGCAGGCGTGGATTTCTGCTGCTTGACACTAGCACAGGCTTGGTACCCAGCCCTGGTATTGTGGTTTGAAAATTAGTAGAATTTTCAGACTTATAGGTGTGTGCTTTTATGAAGGAAAGAAAACATCCTAT
>JAOXOE010027123.1:0-19321 GCA_028565055.1 Phoeniculus purpureus
TTCATTAAATTTCTCCCTGCCCAGCTCTCCAGCCTGTCCAGGTCTCGCTGAATGGCAGCACAGTCTGCTGGGATGTCGGCGACACCACCCAGTTTTGTGTCATCAGCAAACTTGCTGACAGTGCACTCTAATCCCTCATCCAAGTCATTTATGAATAGATTGAATAGGACTGGTCCCAGTATCGACTGTTGGGGAATCCACTAGACACAGGCTACCAGCTAGAGTCTGTCTCATGGACCACTACTCTCTGGCTTCTATCCTGCAGCCAGTTTACGATCCACCTCACTACATGGTCATCCAATACACACTACCTCATGGCTGCGAGGATGCTGTGTGAGACTGTGTCAAATGCCTTACTGAAGTCAAGATAGACAAAAGATTAATACTGATCACATATCGATGCTTGAGAAAATGGTACTCTGTTGATTATAAATTAAAATTAAAGAACTTTTGGGTGCAGCTCATCAAATACTGATTTAGAAAACAATTTTCTTCGGAAGTCTTTTCTCTCCTGAGTAGTCTACAAAGGCAGCTGGGTAATTTTTCCAGTAAAAAACCCCAAACTTATCCTTTAATCCTTAAATCACAATTGAGTAGAACTTCATGTCAAAAGCCATCAACAAAAGTACAAAATAGGGATTAACAAGAGTATTTTTAGATTAAAATTACTAGAGCTGGAAAGAAGTGGCACGCAATCTCAGTTCCTTCACAGGCACGATGGTGAGCCGAAGAGTATTTGTTCTGTTTCATTTGAAGATGGATAGCATAAGTTACGAGGGAGAGGAGCTATTGTTCTAGCGGGGAGGATTTCACAATCATCATAATCCATAACTATGTAAATTTAATTGAAAGTTCATTCTTTTTCGCCTGATATCTTTTAATCGCCAGTGCTTTACAGTACGTCTGCTTCAACTACCAAAGCACATGGGAAAGAAAGTTAAACCGATCACTTTGGTCGTAAATTAGGCCACTCGTACAGCTGCTGCAATTGCTTTCATTTCTAAATATTAAAACAAATGACTAGTCTTGTTTAACCTTGAGGCACAAGATTCTCATCATTTATACTGTGATATAATTCACAGGAGTGAATATAAGGTTCTTATGGAACAAAAAATAATTCCTCTTCATTCCCTCCCCAGAGTGCTCAGGCGGGTTGAATGGCCACGAAGTCCTGGACTCACTTTGAGTATTTGAGAGGAAAAAACCCACCCCAACGCCCAGCCTCTAATATACAGCTCGCTTTTGAAAGAATCATGTATTAGTTTCAGATCCTGGTACTTGGGATATTTCTTAAACCTTGCCTGGAGTTGTGTATGACAAGCATGAATCACAGCAAACAGCAGCTGCTGTCTACGCTTCCCTTTCTGGAACATACACGACTGTGCTGGTTAATGTTTATATAAGCACGATGTAAGTGCGTCTGATTTACTGCACCGATACCTACAGCTGTAGACTATCTGTTCTACTCAACAGCATTTCAATGACCTTCTGGATATCCCATTATCCCATTAATGACAAGGTGCAGCTCTGTGTGATGGCAGAAATGTTAGTTTATTTGTATGCACAATGATTGCTTTTCCTTTTTTTGCTCAACCACTTTTACAGATTTACTGGGCTATAGAGGAATCAATAGCTGACTTAGAGACTCTGACAGACTAAGTAATACTTTGTACATACTCATTGCTAAAGAAAGAAAAATGTTGGGTTTATTTTTGTGACCTTTACATTCAGAGGACTGGCTAAAATCAATTTATAGTTCAAAGAGATTGGATGATACCTACACTAAGCAGGAAAATTGCTTCCACTTTGATAGCGTGCATTAAAATACAACACCAAGGTAACAGACATTGGTTTGGATACAGACTGGGGGAGTGAAGATGGCTCTGTCATCTGTAGGAGGTTGGGGAGCAATCTGACAGGTTTCAAGCCAATCTGTCTTGAATGCTTAAGACAAAGATTTAGAAGGAGGAATTTGACCTAGTAACTGCTTTTATTAAGGAATAAGCATGAGTTCTCTTAGCAAATCACTCTGAGCAGTAAAAAGGGGACATCCATCCAGACTGTCCCCAGAGAACCACACATTGAATTATGAGAATTTCATTGAGAGAGAGCAGGATGGGATGACTGATGAGTGGTTGCTGTGCTATTGCTGCTTTCTGCCTGAGGTCAGGACCCAGCTTTTTTTTTTATCACAGCGGAAGACCTCTTCTAATAATCAGTCCTCAGAGATTAATGGGACCAGAGTTTCAGAGCTCCCTATGGAAGATTATTGCTCAGGCTACAAATGAAACTATTGAAATGCTTTAATTATCTGTTGCCTTTAGTTGTTGCTATAGTTGTTCTTGCATGACACTTTGTTTATCGTCATCTTCACAGGTCACCTTGGAGAGCAGATGCCTCGCAGCAAAAGAATTAGGGAAGACAGAAAGCAGAGAGTTAGTGGCATGTGTCATGTTCTGATCTTAGTGAGGAGGGAGCATGTACTGAAATCTATGCCAGTGCTGTGGCAGAGATACAGATGTGGGGATTCGTATCATCTAGTAACTCCTGTCGTGAAGAATCCTCCCTGGTAGCAAATGAGGTGGTTAATCTACTGAATTTCAACTCACAGAGCCAGGTATTCCTGCAATAAGACTTGGTAGCTCTTCATCAGGTAAGAAAGAACAAAAAAAGCCTTCAGCGTTTGATTCTGAAGTGCGTTGCGTTGCAATGCCATACTAGTTCGTGTTTTCTTGCAGCCTTTGTACGCAAAAGCTTTCTAAAAGTCCAGGAAAATAAAGAGAAAGTACCTGGTCTGGGGACTTTGGTGCAGGTTCGACCATTTCCAAGAAACCCTGCTGGACATCGGCCGCAGACGTAGCCAACGTAAGGGGGTTTCCGATCAAAGCACAGCACTCCGGGAAAGCATGGCCTGTTGGCACAGGCAGTGATGCGCGACGGCGGTGCGGCG
Organism: Phoeniculus purpureus; assembly: GCA_028565055.1. Taxonomy (NCBI): domain Eukaryota; kingdom Metazoa; phylum Chordata; class Aves; order Bucerotiformes; family Phoeniculidae; genus Phoeniculus; species Phoeniculus purpureus. The sequence goes on from JAOXOE010027123.1 coordinate 2,951, forward strand.
TGACCTGGAAAAGAGGGGAGTTTAGGCGCGTGTATTTTTATCTTCTCAAATCAAATACTTACAGAAAATGAAGCAGTGACTGCTTGAGCCCAGCTAAATCTTTTAACTGCGTTTATTCTTTCAAAGTCTAATTAATGCAGAATGTTCCCAAACCTTGAGCCAAACATGAGAATGTCCTGTAGGCACAGTGTAACACAACAGCTGTTTCTCATTAAGGCAAGATTTATTAGTCCTCTAATCACATGTTTTCAAGTTTATTACTCAAAGTTGCTTGGCATTTATCATGGATAATATAGAAACTGTAATTTTTAGCATAAGTGGAAGATTAACTAGGTGAGAAACTGTATTATTTGACATCCTTTTGGTCTTTTATAATTGCAAAGTACTCATCAAAGCTCACAGTGCATATACCCTACCTTTAAAAATACACTGTCAAGTACACGTGTTTCTGATCTAGAAATCATCCTTAATGTGCCAGACCTTGCATGATAGGAGACTACTTCAATTATCTTAGAGCTATGTGTAAAATTTAACACTTTGGTGGTGTGTAATATTTTATCACTTATGATGTCACGAGTAGCAAGTGTATATGAACTGCCTGTGGAGTATTTAATAGTGTAAAGGCAGAGAAGAGATGATGAATAAAATCTTAATTATGGTCGTAGATCTTTTTTAGTTGCCTCCAGTGAGGTCTCCATCATGCTTCTCAAGTATTTTCAAGACTATTGCAGCTTACCTACAGCATTATGAAGGATACCTGCACGAGGCAAGTTCTGCTCAGGTGTTGGCTGGCCTGGTACAGACATAAAAAAACAGAAGATGAGGAAAGAAATACAAATTTTCTTTTACACATGACCCTACACAACATTTGTGCCCAGTCCCAATTTTTCCCCAATCTCTGCTTTCACTAGAAAATCAACTAAACATACAACCCTCATTAGAACTAATGTGCACACCCAAGTTAGAGAGAGCTGTAGTGCTCTGCCTCTGGGGAAAGCAGCTGCCACAGTCAAGCTCTTCCAGACTTGATCTTCACTTACGGTCAAAACTTTATGTTAGCTCCCTGACTGTCCATCAAGTAGTGAAATAAAATGTCAGTGTCTCTTGGCTATGGCAAGCCGGCACAAGCTGTCATTATTGTCTTGCTTTCCCTTCATCACTAAGATTGGGAGTGACTTTGTTCTCCTTCAGAAATGAAAAGATTTCTAGTTAAGCCCGAGCGCTCTGGTTGCTATTGCTTGAATGTTGCCCTCCATGTGAAATAGCTCAGCAGCAATCCACAGTCTGATGAATTGAGGGTCTCTTTTCAGTACTACTGTTGTTTTCTTTTCTGTACTGTAAACATCTGGTTTATCTGTAGTGCTAAGATAATAAATGATTTCTGATATAAACTGTAGTAAATACATGAGATTTGATACCTTAGCATACCTACCATGTCTATCACTTATGTTAAAATTCTTAATTACAGGAGAATCCTTTGCCCCTGAGGATTGCAGTGGCTGCTTAACTTCTGTCTTGTTCAGATCACCTTTGCCATTGCCTTTTTCAGTGCTTAAAGCTTTTGTAACATCAGCAGCAAACACAGCTGTGAAAAGAAAGCACCAAGACAAGGAAACAAGGTGGTAGAGCTTAGCTGTGATTGATGATAAAAAACCAACAGGAACAGCAAATCAGATAACCTGACACAAGTTTATTCTGGAAGCCAACCACCAAGCAAATAAAGGCACATCAGGTGAGTCAGCTGCTGACGTGCAGCAAAGCTTCAGCACAAATACAGAAAAAATTACCTTGCCCAAACTTTGCTAATCTGGGAGATGTACTTAGTATGCACAGTGGTCTGTTACTGAGCTAAGGACATGAAGAAGGTCCCTGTGTACTAGACAGCATTGTTACTTGGATGAAGATGCCTACACTCCACCCTGAGACCCCTGCTTTGTCTCGTTCCTGCCTCCTTGAAAGCCTCTCTCTGAAACTATAGTGTGCATGTTCTCTAGCTTTGGGGAGCTCTGCTGCAAACTTTGCATGTGTCAAAATACCTGTGCAAAGTACACATAAATGTAAACAGGAAGAATGATTGATGGAGAGTCTAAAAACCTTGATTTCTGCACAATTTTCAGGTAACTAATATAATTACTTAGGGATTATGTTGCAAGTTAAATGACAATTGCCCTGGATCTCTTGGATAATTCTGTAGTCTTAACAGAGCCTGAGCTCTGTATGTGTATGAGCTGAGTGTGACTCTCAGAAATGCAGTGGGATTAGCCCACTCAAAGAAATACAAAGTTCCTTCAGATTGTTCCTCCGTCATGCCAGAAGCCTTTATATTCTGCTTAAGCAAGGGAAGAATCCGTAGGTCTGTTATGTCTGTGTATCAGAACCACAAAGGATTATTTCTACCTTATTATGGGTGGACAAGGAAGCCCTCAGTTTTATTCTTTCTAATAGATGTGCATTGTGGAAGTAGAGAAATCTTTCTGTAATTGAAAAATGCAAAAGGAGAAATGATATTTCTGATGTGTCTTTTAAAAGTCATTCTTTGTGTATCTGTTCTTAATTAGTCAAATAAACTTAAAGAGTCAAACAGATGCAAAATCACCTTGAAATAACCAATGCTAGTAAAGAAAACATTCTGTACAGATGTTTGGCAGTATGATTGAAGGGATTTTGGCTAAATGTGGCAATAGCAGTGAGAGGACACTGCACTTATAGATTAGTCCTTTTATATCAGCTCATTTTTTTCCTTTAGTAGTCTGTATGAGGAAAAGCTAATATCTGCACAGTTCATATCTGTATCTTTTGCTGCTTGGATTTCTTTGGAAACCCCAACAAAGAAATGCAAAACACTTCAAGTGTTGATTTCTGTCCTTCTGGCCAATAGTATGTTCATTCTGGAGAAGACCTGTGTATGACTGAACCAAGCAGAGGGTGAGTAGATTGTAGCTCATGCACCGGAAAGGTGTCAGCAGAGTACAGAGTCACTGTAGTCTCCCTACTAAAAACTCTTGCCCCAAAACAAATACTGAGCAGGTGTACAATTGTTCCTGGCCATTTCCCTCATTGGTTTGGGTCTGTGGCGTGACTCTGCCAAGCATGAGCTCAGCAGCTGCCAAGAGTGTCCTCTAATGAAAGTACATCTTGGCAAAACTGGTGAAAGGATGTGAAGGATTTGCACGTCAACCTTCTTCCTTTTACCCTACAACCTGCTTACACAGCATTTGCCCAAACCACAAAAAATCCTGAGGGTGCTCCCCAAATACTTGTTAGTGGATGGTATCTGTAGAAGTATTCTAGGGGAGAAAATAGGGAATGCCCTTGGCAAGTTGTCTAGCTGGTATCTGGAATATATTTTTCTGTATGCTGTGTGTTCTTTCTAACCAAAATGAAACTGAACTGCAGTGAAAAATAGCAGACACCAATTTGCAATTATTCTTATTAATATAACATGACAATAGTCTGCTTTATGTATTTAAGGCCCATGACAGAAGTGAGTGGCAAAGTGCTCAAATAAGGATAATAGTAGTAGAACTAAACCCATTTTCACCCCTCATCTATTACAATAATTTATGCAAAACACTTACATTTGCAAGTTACACCACTTCCCTCCATTCCACTGGGGCAAGCTCCACATGTATAGGATCCAAAGGTATTCATACAAGACACTCCAGGAAAACAAAGACTCTCTTCACATTCATTCCTGTCTTCCTGACAAGTAAGCCCTGTGGCAAAACAAAAGGGAGGACAATAATCAGGAGAGACTCTCTGTTTATTCCTCAGCTCAAATGTTGAAGCAGACTAAGGCTTCTCAGCTGTAAACTCATTGCAGGGTTCGTCATTCAAGCTGGAGCCAAATTCCCCACTGTCTCACTTAAATCTGCTTTTATCACACTGTTTATTACTGTCATTATTGGCACCAGAAGTAGGGAACTTGAGACTACTGCTTGCAGAAAACTGTGCATATTAAATAAGTGATTTCCCCTGCATTGCACATCTTTGCTGCTGCTTTTGTTGTCTTTTTCATGTGAGGTCTGTGTCATATGCTGGAGGAGCCGATGAATGTCACCGTTCTGGCTCCAAGATATGAAGACCCAGGTACTGACCCGTTGTGCGAACCTCATATAACTCACTGATAGCTTATAGTGAACCAGCCTGATAGAATCTGGCTGAAGGTAAACCTTACAAAATGATCAGGTTTTTTAAAAAGCCTTTTTTTTTTCTATTTAAAATGAAAATTTGGAGAAACATTCTGAAAATGTCTCTGAGCCACACTGCTGGTGTAGCAGAAGATAGGCTGCTGTAGGATCTGCACCCAAAACAATGTGTCTTGACTATTGCTGATTTTGGAAATAGGGTTTTAAAAATCCCTTGAAGGAACTGATATTCAAATTCACAACTCTGGATGATTTAATGGATACCTGAAGGGGAAGGTGACCCGAAAGTTAAAATTACTGTCTGAACAGCAAATGATGTAATCACATATAATGTTGTTAAAACCTCCCTCAGGCTTCAGCTATACGTGCTGCTGTCTCTGTGCTCTTGAGAAAACTTGCTTGGCTGTTGCTGGTTACCGGAATATTGCAGCCCTGATAGCAGGTTGTAAACTACCCATGTCACCTCTGTTAAAGCACGTCCTTTGTCCCTTGTAGGAATATCCAAGGAGACTGGGACAGCTTCTGGAGAGCCCAGGTACCAGCTTCATTACATACCACAAGGTAAGCTTGTTCCATATCTGGTATGTGGGTTTATCACGAAAGAAGATCTAAGGATAAAAGGCTTTTTTTCTTTCTTCAAGAAATAAATTTGTCATACGGGAATGAATTACAGGATGAGAAAACCAGGGCATTATTAATTCATCTCCTACAACATACTCTCTCGTTGTTTCACCATTTCAGATAGCTTCCACTTCTCCTTTAAAGCTAAAATAGCATCTCCATGTAAAAAAATAAAATTGAAGTCTGTATTGATTGAGCTGCTTAAAAAAGCTGGTGACATCACCTTCTCCTGCCTGATTTGCCTTGTGGAAAAAACAAGAACAGCAGCACAAAAGCCACATCCCTTTTCTGGTGCCTTCTCAAGCTATGTTGTTCTGCTTTTGCACACCTCGTTTCTTTCATTTACTTTGGACATCACATAGTACTGCAGGGCTTAACTTACTGGTTTTCCTTCCCTGTTGCCTTTTGGATTACTCTTTCTGTCTATTGTATAATTTCATTAGCACGTTTGGAGCATCAGGCTGCTTTTCTCTGATACTGGTTTCTGATGATGTACTGGGACATTCTTAGACATCACATTGTAGAAACCACTGAATGACTTACGCTCTTGTCAGATTAGTGATTATTTTCTTTCTGTGAGTGTCATTTACAGACTAAACATGGTATCACAAACAGTGAAAGAAGGAACGAAGCTCCCAGTTTCAGTAGCAACAGCCTCTTCTCCCTCAGTCCCCTCTCTTCCCATTTGTGTGCTCTATTTTGCTGCAAAGGCCTGGCTTCAAAATCTCAAAGACAAATTCCACAAACTAAGAATGCCATCAGTAACAAGCTAAATTTTAAAATTCAGTCACTCCATTGATTTTTGTAACGTGAAGGCAGAACTATGCAAGCACTTCTTTCACTCAGAGAGACTTGAGTTTGAACAGTATCTGATCAATTTGGGCATAGTGATAATCCAGCTAGGTCCAAGGACAAATGTTTGCAAAGTCTGAAATTTGCCTGAAGGTTGCTGAAGAAGCAGCAGAAAAGGACAGAAAGCTGTCTGCACCGCGAAGTGTCTGTTACTCTGTTTGCCTGACCTCCTCAGCATCTCAGTACCAGGGGGTCTCAGTTCTCTTGGCCCTGCTACAGTACAAATAAAAACAATAGGAATACAAGATTCAGGTTGAAACATTTGTTTCTGTGCCAGCTCTATTTCCCCATCCCCACTTGGCAAACTGAGACGATAAAGTCCTCCTATGCCTTGAGAGAAGCTGACCAGCTGCAGATGCAGAAGGAGACTTTTTGACTGTGTTTGCATTAAGTTGCTGCTAAAGGAACAGGCAACCTCAGTTAGGACCTCTGTGCTTAGTACAAACTCTGAACAAATATCAATGTTTTCTACAGTTCCCTGAAAAGCAAATTGAAATTACAGTTCCATCTTCCTCCCTGCCCACTAATTTTGTATTAATTGCTGGTATACGGGGAAACAACTGCTTCTGTGACTGACATGCAGTTTTCAAGGATGGGTTCTGTTCTTGGATAGGTGATGTTCTTGCCTTCAGTGGCCAAAAGAATAACAAAGCAGGACTTTCTTGCTGAAGAAAATAGATTGACATTGAAACAGTCGGGTTTTTGTATTATCAGTGGGATAAATGGACATAAATCACTGCAGAATTTTAAAGTAGTAAGAACTTTTAGAGAAGCCTTATGAGGAGCTGCTGAGAGAACTGGCTCCGTTTAGTCTGTGGAAGAGGAAGCTGACGAGCAGAACTTATTGCCCTCTCCAGCTACTTGAAGGGACGTTGAAGAGAGGTAGGTGGGTGCTAGTCTCTTCTCACAGGTAATTAGCGATAGAACAAGGGGTGAGAGGCTCAAGCTGCACCAGGGGAGAGTTAGGCTGGACATCAGGATAAATTTTTTTACGGAAAGAGTGGTCAGGGAACCGGGTGCCCAGGGAGGTTGTTGAGTCACCATCCCTGGATGCATTTAAAGATCATTTAAATGTGGTGTTTAGCGATCTGGTCTAGTGGTGAACTTGGTAGAGTAGGGTTATTGCTTGGACTTGATGATCTCAAGGTCTTTTCCAACCTGAATGATTCTATGAGTCCTGGAGTTCATCTTCTCTCAGATTTTCCAAAGGCTGCTCTCTCTGCCTTGTTCCGCTTCCAACATCACACCCTCACGCTGCCTCAGAGACAATAATGCATCTACATTTTTACCGCTTAGCAACAGACTGTGTTCCCTATGCTGCTGCTTCTCTTGAAGTGGTGTTTGGGAAGCTCTCAAAAGAGTTTTTTTTTTTTTTCTTTCTCCTACCTGTTCCCTATCATTTGTAAAGATTTGATGGTGAAGTGATGCTGTCACTGGAGCAGTATAGCATTGCCTTCTCATTAGATTATTGATGGTTTTCTGGGGAATTGAGACATAAGCACAGCATCAAAGATGAGCTTTCATTGTTGTCACTGAACCTGCCCTGAAGTAAAAGCATCTTCTTCCCAGCTGACTTTCAGCTCTGGTTGCCTATAATTTTTCACTTGCTATTAAAATTTGGAGATGTATTCCTATTTCATTCAATCATTTATTATTTTTAATCATTTTATTTCTATTGTTACTTGTATTTTAGCATTTCAGGCTAGGGATGAACAGCAAATCAAATGCACTTCTATTTAACCTGGTAAGTATTAAAGGTTGTGGAAAACCTAGTGTTTCTCTGGCCATCAAGGTGCCCTTGACTCTAGAGCCAGCTGCATTTTGCATTCAAACATGTTGTTTTCAAGCATTTGGTTATTTAATTCTTGACTGTGTAAGAATGAGGACCCAATTTCAGAATATGCTTCACGTGGATTTGTCAACAATGCATCATAATTATGTCAGACTATTTTCTGTGGAATAATAGAACTTGATTTCGTTCCATCTACGTGCTACACCATAGGAAGTGAGAAGAGCAGCAGAATGAAACTGCTGAAGATCAAACAGCAGGAGCCGATCCACTGGAATTATATTGCTTTTTATTCATATAATCCCCCTCCTTTCAGGCATTAAATAATTATTTTTATTGTATATCTCCAAATACAGCCTGAAATGTTCCAAGCCTAGAGCAGCCTAGAGCAGCCAACATTATGGGTCTAATGAATTCATTCATGCTTCTGTACGTTAACACACTGGGGGGTTTTGACAGGTTCAAGGACTGAAATCTCAACTCAGCTTAAGGTGTTTCTTTTCTTACCCTGCTTTTGAAATGGTTCTGATCCCAGAAATGTTCTAACATAGTCCTCTTGTGGGAGATTAAGTTGACAAGAATGGACAGTAATACGGTGTCTTCACACCAGCCTGGATGTGTGGGTGTTGTATTAACTAACTCATTGCTAAGCTAAGCAAGAGTCCGCTCTGAAAATCCTGTTTACTCCTGTGTGTTTAGATTTAACTTGTAGCTCCTGAAGAACTAAACTAGAAAAGAAAAGACAACAATGTCTGTGAAACTCCAGGAGATGTGCTCAGGACATTGTGAAAATCTGTTGTGTTGGAAGGGTGATGTTACAAGCAGAGTGTGGGTCCTAGCTTGGAGGAGGTGGTAGGCACTCTACAAGACCCAAGAGTGACTCAGCTCAGCCAAACCACATAAGCTTAACGCAGCAGAGAACATGATGGCTGGCTCTGCTGGTCCCAGTCTGCAGAGTACTGGGAACTACTTGTCCAAGGTACTGCCACAGTGCTTTTTCACTTGTGTCCTGAGTGCAGTGAGGCTGCATTATAGGTACACACATGTTCTCTCCTCTTCTTCTCCAGATCTCTGCTCCATTACTGCTTGCTTTGTGTATCTTGCATCTACCTCTTTGGCTGCACTGCATATTCTTCTTCATCTGTTTCCATCCTGGTCTTCTAGAATAATCTCTTTTTTTGGTGTACTGATCATCCCTCTTCCCTTCATCTTAAAATCATATTGTGGCCACCCTAAACAGTTTAAAAGGTGATTTTGTTCCATCAACATGTCTGAAGACCACATGGCCTTGTGATTTTCTAATGCTGGAATTTAATGAAGCTTCAAGAGGGACTAAAGGACAATTTATTTTGGCGTGTTTTCCATATCTATTTCTCCTTCCCAGACCTAGAAAGAGAATTCACTCCCAGTTCTTTTGTTGCTATAATTTAGTCTAATCCTGTGAAATGTAAAAGGGTCCAGATCTTTGCTCTTAGTCTTTTCTACTCATCTTCTCCTAACTCATCTCATGGATGGACAAATCCATGGAGAATAAGGTTGAGTCAACTAAGACCAGGGAGGTTCACAGCCTCCTTGTGTGATCAGCTCAGGACCTCAGAGCTTTAGGTCATTTTTCCTTCTGTGAGCACGGATAATTAGGTAGTTGGTTTTGGATGTTTTGTCTGACTAAAGCAAAGACACAACAAGAGAGGACAAGGTGTATGTAGTCCATTTGGCAGATCCTTGTGGTCCTGTTGCACTCAGAAGCTCCTGTAGCACAATATCTCTTGTAAAATCAGAGATGGAAAGAGCAAGGTGTTACCTCCCAAGCCAGGGGGACATTTACAGAAGTACCCATCCACAGTGTCCACACATGTCCCGCTGCCACAGGGCTTTGATCTGCAGTCATTGATATCTTCCTGGCAAAATTCTCCATCGAATCCATTTGGACATAAGCACAGGTATTCACCAAGGCCTGGAGGGAATTTGATATTAGTAACACATGTTCCACCACTGAGGCAGTTGCAGGGCTTCACTCCAACCTGAAGGAAGGCAAAAGGAAGTTGTGGTAAGATTCATAGAATCATTAGGGACTGGAAGAGACTTCGAAAGATCATCTAGTCCAGTCCCCCTGCCAGAGAAGGACCACCTAGATCAAGTCGCAGAGAAACATATCCAGGCAGAGAAGGAGACTCCACAACTTCCCTGGGCAGCCTGTTCCAGTGCTCCGTCACCCTCACTGTGAAGACGTTCCTTCTGATGTTTACATGGAACCTCCCCTGAGTAATCGGAGTGAGAGGTGCATTGTTACCTCTGCGGGGAGGGCACATTTGCCATGCAAACACGTTATCTAGTATGAGGTAAACTCACATTAACTGCTTTCCCTTGCCTAGACAGACAGCCTCACGCCCAGCAAGCTTGTTTATTCGGCTGAAAGCTGGACTTGAAAGAGATTTTTTTGGTATCATTTAGGGGCACAGTCCAGGTTCTTAAAAGAGAAAAAACCTTTGCTGTAACAGCAGTTTTTACATACGATCTGAGGGCAGAATTTGTTTCTTACTCTTCAAAAGAAATGGAAAATCTTTCCTCCCTGCCCGCCCGCCCTCCTCATTGTTGCACATTGCAAATGGCTCCCAGGCAGGAGCACGATGGCAGCAACTCCTTAGCTGCTCTCTCTGTTCAAGGAAGAAAAGACCGAAGCTGTATGTTACATAGGTACAAGAACAGCATTTCAACAGCTTCACACCCCTGTGTTATCTCACCTGGTTAAAAAATAGCCTAGGCTGAAATGTTTCCGTTAAAGCTGTGTCTAGTCTCCAGTTTCTCCTTTGCAGTGTGGGTTCAGCAGCATAATAATGGTTTGAACGAGTAAAAAACAGGAACAACAATCTTTCCTTCACAAAACTGTCCTTATGTGAAGAGTCTGCATCCCACTTTATTAGCTCGTCCTATCGCAGGATTAATGTCAGGCTACGCAATAAAGACAAAGCAACGCACAGGCACTGCCAAGACACTTAACAGTGTGGAGTAATGACATAAGAGCAAGACATCCTCTAAAAATATCATTGAGAATGAGTTATAATCTCCCTTTTATAGCTAAAACTTGGTCTTTCATGTTATATGCTTTTCTCTGCAATCCAAACGCAGAATGTGAATTTTAAAGCAGATTAATGAACCATTAAAAGGCTCTGTAAAAGTGTTCGCTCAAGCTGCAATCAATAGCACTCTCTCTTGTTCCCTGTATCTACAGTTTCTGTGTTCTCAGAGATATTTATTCTGTTAATTGATCATTATTGCTGTGCTGGATAATGCACACTTTTTAGGAAATAGCTGAAGTCTTCATTTTCAGGACAGTAACAAATTATTAGCTGTAATGACAATTGCACCGAAACAACAACATGATGAACAGGTTCGTTGTGGTTTTCCTCACCTCAATAGAGTATCTGCTCCGTGCATTGCATTCGTCTGACACAGTGAATTCAAAGGTCTGCGTTTCTTCTGAGTCAACTTTCCAGATGAGAAGGCCAGCAGGAGAGAGCCTGGCATCCGGTGGCCCAGCCTCTAAGACGAATAGCACTGCTGACCCTTCTGGATCCACTGCTATTAACTGGTAAACAAAATTCTCACCAATAAATGTCAGCAGCTGGCTGGAGTGGGCCTGGAACACAGGAGGCAGGTTGTCTAAACAGCAAAAATGAAACCATGATTACGTAAATACCAGTTTCTCCCATGTAAAGATTCACAGAGCAGGTCTTTGTAGGAGCGCTCTCAAAGAGAAGGGACAGAACGTACCCTGAGCCTGGTACAGGAAGCAGTAAAGACATTATAGGCAGCAAAGGAAGGGCTTTACCGAAAAGTACTCCTTTTCCTCTTGTTTTATTTTCATGCCCATTCCAAACTTTGGTTACTTTTAGTGTGAGGAGACCAGACGTGATTTTAATGACCTTCCACTAGTCCCCTAATTCTTACTAAAAGTTCAATTAATTGCTTTTCTAATATGTGTATGTTTTTATTCTATCTAGCACTCTATTTATCCATTTAAATACAACTAAATCAAACCTCAAGATGACAAATGACAAATGAATTGGATGGACAAGTTGGGTTTGAGGGGAGAAAGAGTGTAATTTTTCCATGGAGCAGATTCTTCTGCCTTTACAGATAAATAGTAATTAAGCCTGAGCAGTTTGACTGACTGCAGTTGGACATTTGATCAGAAATAAGCGTTCTCAGTGCCAGCAGAGACATATCCGTGGTGCTGAGATATCCCCAGTGACAATAGTGCATATTGTGTCAACATTGGCATTGTTATTTCTGGTTTTAATTTACCTTCAGTACTTTAACGAAGATAAAAGCCTAACTGTACAGGGCTATTGTACAGTAGAAGAAAAACACTACCTGAAGATGCTTATGTACGGGTAAGGAGGATGAGGTAGAGGTAGAGAAAACTATTACATTTTACAAGTAGAAATGAAGGAAAGGAAAACTGGATGAGTACCCTGAGGTGACAGCAGCTCTCTGCAGGGCTGGGAATTTAATCTCCCTGTGCTCAAACTCAAGGCACATTTCCTCTTTAACCCACAGTACAAATTGATGTGTATTGATATTTAAAGAAATCCTCTCACAATATAGTTTGACCATCGTTATGTTTAACTTAAGGTACATTTCTAATACTGAGGATTAACTTCAAGTCACACTCTAAAACCATGAGCTATATACCATCTCTTATAAGGACTGCATTATGCTTGTGGAAAATCATCATTAGGGTGTCTGTTTTTGTTAGGGTTTGCTTTTCATAGCATGTCTCATATTATGCAATTATTTAAATGTGTCTCTCTACTCATTTCTGCTGTGCTACCAGACCTTTCTAAACTGCTTGTCCAGCAGATTATCCAGGCATAGCTGCTGAAAGCTTCCATCTATTAATTTACCTTATATTTCCCAAACACTTAAACCATGGAACCTATAAAAGTTGTGCCCAAAGTAATCAATGAAATATTGATGCTGGGCGTGCATTTACCAATAAACACAAAGGTGTTAACTGGATGGAGGGTAACGAGATGTGATAGGCACAGCTTAACATAAAATCAAGTGTTCTGAAAGTAGTCTGTGAATACGAGTGTTTCTAATTCCAGAGAGATGTCCTTGGCATCCAGTGAGTGTGTGTATGTATATATATATATATATATCTCAATACACTTCCAGTTAGTTCAGGACTTCCTAAGAGGTTTCCATAAATTTGAAGTCTGACAAGCCTTGTCAATATTTAAAATTTTGAAATAATTGAAAAGTGAACCGTGATCGGTTTCTGGTTTCCCAAATCACTTCTAGCTTTATAAATTCCAAAACAAATGCAGTTTTTCTCAAGCCACTTGCTTTTTGAAATCAAACAGTGTCAGTAATGGGTCTGTGGAATAGTCAGGATCAGCTCATCCCTAGAGATGCTGTTGCTGCTGGAAGGACAGAAAGGAGGCAAGGTTTGTGAGTCACTTACAGTGCCCCTCAATGGACTAAACTACAGCCCTGGGAGAAACCCCACAGCTTTCAGGTCTTCTACAAACTCTTCTCCTCATCTGGCTTAAGCACAGGCATTTTGACTATTCATCCAAGTAACACCCAATGGGATGTTTATTGGGCCAAGTCTTGGGATGGATCTATTCACACCTTTTCCTCACAGGGAGTTTTACATTCCACAAGCTGGATTTTTTCAAGATGTAAACTGGAGACATCTGTTTTAAAATAGATAAAATGTAAAGTGACTATCCTGCCACAGGAATTTAAAGAGCTCATGAAGATCTGTCTCCCTTCCTTGTTTCCAAAACAGACGATTTATGACTTCTGGCGTTGCTGGAAACTGTTGCATCCTTTCCAGTCCTTCTCAAGGCCTGCTTCATCACCTCTGAGTAGAGTGTGTCTGCTCACTACTCTCCTTGGTGCCATGTCCACTGGAGCTGTGTAATCCAGCCACTGATACCGCTCTCACCATTTCTGATGCTGTACCTTGCACTGTGTAGGACCCTCTGTCCCTGAGCATCCCCAGCTGTTCCCCAAGGACAAGAGCGATTTTCCTCTCCTTCCAGAGGGGTCCTGCTGACCAAGTTGCCCTAAAAGGATTTGAAACTGCAAGCAAACAAAACCAACTGGTCCTGTCAGTCACATACCTTTCTGTAATTTGCTTGTGTTTGCAGAACCTAAAAGTGCAGAGATATTCCTTCTAGAACCAACACGTGAATCTGCAGCGAAGCCCAGATGTAATCTTTATATTGACCAGATGCAAATGGTGTCATGTGAGTGGGGAGATGCACTGTGAGGATGATGCTGCCGGCAGCAGGGATTGTCTGCAAAGCGTGTGGTAAGTAGTGGTGGTTGTTTGCTCTGGGGATGCAGCCATGAAAGAGCTATGACTGAGCCCTCAGCAGCCAGGAGGGGCATCAAAAGGCAGACTTGTCCATGACCCCTGCCACGAGGAGCTGCAGAATGAGCATTTAGGTTCTGTGGCAGTGAAGGTAATGAGCGGCCGATCACTATCACTTAGAGTCCCTGCAAAGGCAGGGTCTTTCGTTGTGGCATTTCACAGGATTTGGCTCATGGGAGGATTGAAATGATTCTTTCAGAAGCCAAAAATAGACACCAGTGTTTTAAAAACAGTATTTCCCCCAAATTGTTCCCTTAAAGATGTGTAGCCACGAGAAGATGATGGAAGTATTTGGGATCCCACCCCCTTAAGCTGACAGATTTGGGCACTGGCATGTTAAAATTTCATTTTCAGATGTTATTTTGGTTCTATTAATTTGGGTGTTGTCAGGTTTCAGCCAGAACAAGAGACATGCCCAGGTGAATGATGTCTGCAGTGCGGTGCTCTCTTCTCCTGGGCAGCCTGCACTGCTGGGGCACTATCCCCTCTGCAACCCGTCCATGACCACTGAGGGGGATAGATTCATGTCAGCCAAATGAAGGGGTGATGTATTTCACAGACCAAGCCATAAATTCCCCAATAAGTGCTTCTAAATCTTAGGAAAAGCTGTCTTACTTTCATTAATAGACCAGGTGAACTTAGAAACGTCGGGTTCACAGCGAAGACAAGGACTGGTGGGGCTTGACTCTCCTTTGCTGTAGCAGAGTCCATCTATATTACAAGTATTTTCCTGCGAAAATAAAGGAAGTACAAATGAGTGGGAGGTGGAGACGAGGCAAAGGTAAGTAAGAAAGATAAGAATTGAGCAATTAATTTCTGGAGCTAAGCAGAACCTCACTTGATGAATGGAGTAGAACACCTCCCTTATGAGGAAAGGCTGAAGGAGCTGGGTCTCTTTAGCTTAGAGAAAAGGCAACTGAGAGTTGACCTCATTAATGTTTATAAATATGAGAAGGGTGGGTGTCAGGAGGGTGGATCCAGGCTCTTCTCAATGTCATCTAGTGATAGGACAGGGAGCAGTGGGTGTAAGCTGGAACATAGGAGGTTCCACATCAATACGAGTAGGAACTTCTTCACAGTGAGTGTGACAGAGCACTGGAAGGGGCTGCCCAGGGGGGTTGTGGAGTCTCCTTCACTGGAGATGTTTAAAACCCACCTGGATGTGTTCCTGTGTGAGTCAATCTAAGGGATCCTCCTGTGGCAGGGGACTGAACTAGATGTGGAGATGTTGATGCTGGTCTCTTCTCACAGGTAATTAGCAACAGAACCAGAGGGAAGGGCTTCAACAGGGGAGGGTTAGACTGGACATCAGGAAGAAATTATTCCTGGAGAGAGCGGTCAGGCACTGGAATGGGCTGCCCAGGGTGGTGGTTGAGTCCCCACCCCTGGATGAGTTTAAGAGTTGCTTAGGTGTGGTGTTGGGGGATCTGGTTTAGGAGTGAGCTCGTACAGTAGGGGTGATGGTTGGACTACATGATCCCAAGGGTCTTTTCCAACCTGAATGATTCTGTAAACCATGTCCCTAAGTCTCTCAAGTGCAGACATACGCCCTAAAGCAGCCTGAGCAGGGTGCTGCACACAAATCACAGTGAGCCCCAGACTAACCCACAGATGCAGCCAGTAAGGTACAGTAATATGGATTAAGTTGCCGAGCTCCAGTCTGACTTCATTTATTCAGCAAACTTCCTTAAATTCACATTGTTCCCAAGACTCCTGTTCTCTTCAAACCTTTAAAAACTGATCACATTATTCTCTGGGTGTTGCATATGGGCTTGCATGGAATTGCAACTGCCTGCCTGACAGTGATGAATGAATCAGCTCCAAATCCCATGGTGTGGATCAGCTCTATTGCATAACAATAATATTGTTGTTCAACATTTATATTGCAGTAATACCATGAGGAATCTCAGCTAGTCAGGGACCCATTTTGTTAGGAACTGGAGGAAGCATGCAGCAGAATAACGAGCCTTGCTCCAAAGGCAGGACTGTCTAAACAACAAGCTGTAACCAGCTGAAAGAGGCAAACAAAAAAGACAAGGAGCAGAGTGATATAAGTGACAGTTTTGTCTTTACAGAGCTGTGCACAACCTCTGTGCTGGTTAATTTTCTTGTGTGGTTGACCTACCATGATGTTTCTGGATCTTTCTCAGCCCTTTCCACACTCATCTTCCTCAAACAAACCCTTAAACCTCAGTATGTGCTGTCAGCATAGAAAAAAAAATGAAGCTGTCCAGGAAATTCCCTGAGACTTCATTCTTACCTTTGGACTACTGTGTCCAGTTCTGGGCCACTCAGTTCCAGAAGGGCACAGAACTGCTGGAGAGAGTCCAGCACAGAGCCACAGAGATGGAGCATCTCCCTGATGAGGAAAGGCTGAGGGAGCTGGGTCTCTTGAGCTTGGAGAAAAGGAAACTGAGGGGTGACCCCATTAATGTTGATACAGAAAAAGTGGGTGTCAGGAGGTTGGAACCAGGCTCTGCTCAGTGGCACCCCAATGATAGGACAAGGGACAATGGGTGTGAGCTGGAACAGAGGAGGTTCCATATAAATATCAGAAGGAACTTCTTCAC
>JAOXOE010027124.1:0-19316 GCA_028565055.1 Phoeniculus purpureus
ATGTGTTTGTCTTAAAGTTATTTTATGAAAATTTTTGTAAACCTCAGCCAGAACTATTTTTTTTGAGATATATATATATATTGCTCAAAATGCCATTATGTAGGTTAATTTAGATCTTAAAAATAACACCACACATCTAAACTTGCCTAGCATCAGAGGGGAGGGGTGGGATTGTCAGCAAAGATGAGGATTTTACTGTGTAGCACATTAAATTAAACTTCTTTTTGAGAAGCACTTTTTCCTTTGTCTTTCAATCTTCCAGTTCTAAACAAGTGACTGAATTTGAGTGAAGAACATTCAGGTGGTGGTGGGTTTTGAATGCAGGTTGTGCTTTTTTGGTTTTTGTTTTTTTCACAGTGAATGAATTATTCAACATGGAGGAAAGATGACACTGAATCTTCTTAAGGCGCTGGTGTGCAGTCATGTATATCCCAGAAATTCTGGTTGGGCAGTGGTGTCACTTAAAGTGAAATGGAAGCTGCCCTCCTCTATGTGGAAAAAATGAAAGGCTTACAGTGCTTGATTAATGACCTCCAATTAATATATTAATACTGGGTTTTTATTTTGCATTACTGTCTCACTAGTCTTTGCACGTACAAGACATTGCCAGAAGTAAATAACTGGCTGGAAGGTGGCCTGGCAGGGAGGGACCAGGCAGTACTGGTTGACAACCAGCTGAACAAGAGCCAACAGTGTGCCCAGGTGGCTCGGAAGGCCAATGGCATCTTGGCTTGTATCAGCAATAGCATGGCCAGTAGGACTAGTGTTACGGATTTGGTGAAATCATATTTGTTCACGGTACTCCTGTATCAAACTCTTTCTCTCAGTCTATCTTAATTTTAAGACCAGCAATAATTTATCACCTGTTTTTAAAATTTGAACTTATAGAAGTGTTTCAGTAGTTTCCTTTGAAATCTTGAGTTGCAAGTGGCTTAAAGTAGTCTTCAGACACAAGGAGGTCTCTACTTGTTCTTAACACCTCCCCAACAGTGGATTAAAGCAATAATGTCTTCATGCAGTCAGTGGAGAATGAAGCATTTAACCTGCTCTTTTTCTGTTTATCAAGCAGGGTGTCAATTACTTTCCATTTTCCTGTTCAGTACAGCTTACATATAGATTAGGTAATACCTTAGCCTTAAAAAAAGCATGTCAGAGACTGCGTGAAGGAGAAGCTTAAGAGAAGTTATGAAGGAAGCCACAGATATTGCTCATTAATTCTTCTTTTTTCTTTTTGGACTGAATGTTTCTGGCGTTTGGTTTCAGCATGTCGTGTACCACACACTTTACCACTCCAGTATCCTGCATGGAAATGTTGTGGTTTCTTCGTTGTTTGTTGTTGAGGTGTTTGTTTTGGTTTTTTTTAATGCTTTGCATAAGAATGAATCTTTTTTATGAATCTTTCGCTTATGGGAAGCCAAATATCCAGTTTTTGTCTTCCTGTTCTTAAAAGACATTATAAATATATGTTATTCCTATGTGATTGTGAGTACACCTTGATTTTAAAGGTGGATATTTTCAGAGAATATTAATAGCTTTCAAAATGCTTTTGGTGTTTGTTATCTAAACTAAAACTTGACTGGAGGATTAAAAATTGAAGAGACTTGCTGCCTGGGGACGTTTTGGAGTCTCCGGCTCTGGGTATGTTTAAAAGTCTCCTGGATACGTTCCTGTGTGACTTGGTCTAGGGGATCCTACTGTGATGGGGGGATTGGACTAGATGATCTGTCAAGGTCCTTTCCATTCCTTAATGTTCTGTGATTGTGTGACTTTCTAGTCATGTAAATCCATTTTAATTGTTGATTTTCTTCAGCTCTTGTTTTTAGCTTATTTCATATGAATTGTGTTTGAATGGTATCCTGAGTACAAGTTATATACTTTCTGAAGGTCTTGAAATATTGGAGTAATAATAAAACTTTATCCCACGGCTGTTGGCCTCAAAGCAAAAGTCAATTAAAAAAGCATTTAGCATGTTGCTCCCTCTAGTTTTTTATTGGTGTGTGTAGGCTTTTTCATATTGAGGAACATAAAGCCCATTAGATCCATTAAATTGACTTTAACTAAGCCATAATACCATGATTTTCATCTCTGCTGGTTTTATTTTAACTGTCACTTTGATTAGATTTGCTTGCAGCAGGTTTAAGTGTTTCGTGTTTGACAGTAGGAATTTATGGAGAGCATGGTTCTGGTGAACTTGTGGCAGCTTGTATGGAAGGAAAGCCTGAGATACTAGCAGCTAATCCAGCACTGTGCTGGATCTGGTGATATAGTTCTGAATTAAACAGCTGCACACTAGCTTGTGAATTCCTCGTCCAAGTCTATTAAATAATGTCCTTTGTTTAGGTGTCTGTCTGTGGGAACCCCCTAACAAGGATTCTTATATCAAGTACGCGATGGCAAACTGTAATTATGGACCTATGTTGTGTAGTAAAGTTCAACTGCTAATTAGCTGTGGATCATTCAGAGTTTAATTATCCTGTTCACTGGTTTAATAATCTTTCAGTGTCTGTGGCTTGAGAATTACTCTAATCTCCCTTCCACAATCCGTGCTACATCAGTTTTCAGGGAACAGTCCATAAGCTCTGGCCTGCAGGAGGAAGATGTTCATACTTGACAAGCTAGTTTAATTTAAAGTGAAATTCAACTCTGTGCTTGCAGTCTCAGTCTTGTTGAAAAGGGTGTTGGACAAGCCAGGGGAATAGAAAAAAACAGTTTGAAATTTGTAAGTTAGAAAAAAAGACAAACAGCTAAACTTGCAATAAATGGGTATTACAATGCAATTCTTAGTGGGTTTTCCAGTAGCTAAGTAGCCCAATTCAGCATAAATTACCTCTCTTAGTTTGGTATGTCCTGTCTTCAAGGTTTCTAATGGTATTTGTGGGTTTTGCCGCATTTGCCAAAAACTGAGATAGCCAGAGATGAGGAGTCTTGTTTTTTGAGAGTGTGTAAGGATTAATCTTCACAGAAAACTTCCTGTGAAGTCTCTGTAAGATCAGCCTGTTAAAAGGTATGTCTTATAAAAAGGGCAACTGAGGGGTGACCTTGTTAATGTTCATAAATATGGAAAGGGTGGGTGTCAGGCTCAGAGATGTACCCAGGCCCTGCTCAGTGACATCCAATGATAGGACAAGGGGTAATGGGTGTAAAGTGGAACGTAGGAGGTTCCACATAAATATGAGAAGGAACTTCTTAACACTGAAAGTGACAGAGCGCTGGAACAGGCTGCCCAGGGAAATTGCAGACTCTCTTTCTCTGGAGACGTTTAAAACCCACCTAGTCATGTTCCTGTGCAACTTGATCTAGGTGATCCTGCTGTGGTAGGGAGATTGGACTAGATGATCTTTTGAGATCCCTTCCAATCCCTAACATCTTGTGATTCTGTAATAGTAAGGTTTTTGTCCTGTAGTAGAAATGGTCATCTCAAAGCCTGTTATTGAAAGCAGAAAATGTGGAGTTTTTTCCACTTGCGTCGTATTACATCACCACTGTTAAATATCACTATATAAAAATGTGATTTTACTGCCTGTCTTCCTCAGTTTATGTAGTTCCTCTGTCATTCTTGAATTGGGCCCTTGTTGTTAGTGTGAATTGCATTCTTGGTATGGCACACTCTTCACAAAGAAGTAGCGTAACTGCCATTCAGAATGACTTTTAGAAACTTCCTACAGGCTTTGGCTGGCCAGTAGGTTTGTTTGGGAGGATAATTCAGATATTTTTTAGATGAGATCTCAGCACTTGTAACTCTGGCTTTGTCAGTTAAAAAGGATTTGTGCTGTATGAGAGTTACTTTAGAAGGATTTGAGTATTACTGCAGATCTGGAAGCACACCACAAAAGAGCTGCTTAGCCTCAGTGTTTCTTAAGCAGAAACGTACATTTGATGGTTTATTTCACTTGCATTCCAAACCTGGGAAGTATTCAGTGCTGCTTCTGTTGATGCTAAATAAGATAGCGGGATGGCTTTACCATCTAACCAGTTCTGTAGTGAAGTTTTTTTAAAAATAGTTGTACAATTTTTGCAGTGTAAGAAATTTTCAGGAATGTCTGATTATTCTTAATCAGATGTTAAGAATAATGATACCGATTGAATTCCTGAGATTATAGAGTTTGAGCAGAAGTAAGCGTATTAGTGTATGGTTTTTTAAAATGGAAATCCTGGGAATAAACATAAAAGGAAAGAAACTAGTGGATTGAATTTTAGAAACAGTTAAGAAATTGCCTTACCAAGTACAGTTCCATTGTCAGGCTGTTACTCTTATCCATCTCGGATGTCTTTCCAAAGCTAAAGTCTTCTAAAAGAGAAGCAATTTTTTAGGATCACGGGTAAGGAGGAATTCTGTCTCTGAGGATAGGTAGTGGGTTGTATGTCTCTTCAGCTAGGGTTTGTTGTCAACATAGGCACATGCATAACTTGCATTTAGGGAAGGTGGTTCGTTCAGACCTGGTATTAGTCTTGGATATTCTATAATATAAATGGACATATAAATTTGAGAAGCAATGCTGGAAATCTGCACAGCAGTTGCAGTTTTACATGATCTGGCACATTGTCTGATACAGGTTTTTCAGATAAATCATTTCACAGAATCACAGAATATTAAGGATTGGAAGGCACCTTGAAAGATCATCTAGTCTAATCCCCTCACCACAGCAGGATCGCCTAGATTAAGTCACACAGGAACATGTCCAGGAGGGTTTTAAACATCTCCAGAGAAGGAGACTTCACAGCCTGCCTGGGTAGCCCATTCCAGTGCTCTGTCACCCTCACTGTGAAGAAGTTCCTTCTCATATTTATGGGAACCTCCTATGTTCCAACTTACACCTGTTGCTCCTTGTCCTGTCATTGGATGACACAGAGCAGAGCCTGGCTCCATCTTCCTGACACTCACCCTTTCCATATTTATCAACATTAATGAGGTCATCCCTCAGTCTCCTTTTTTCCAAGCTAAAAAGAGACTCAGCTCGCTCAGCCTCTCCTCATCAGGGAGATGTTCCACTCCCTTCGTCATCTTTGTGGCTCTGTGCTAGTCTTTCTCAAGCAGTCCTGTGTCCTCCTTGAACTGAGGGGCCCACCAACATGTAGTCTGCTTTTATAAGCTGTGAACAGCAGCAAATACAAACCTTATTTTTCCATTATCCTTGTTCAAGAACACAAGCACATGCTATTGTGTCTGCAGCATTTAGTGCATGCGTATTTTAGAAGGAAATAACAGTATAAATGGTAATGCACATACCTGTTGGCTCCCTAGTCTGATTGTGGGCATATGAAGAGTCAAGGACTTTTTAAAGATGTCCTTTGCAGGGGCTGGTAGTACCTTAAGGAGTAGAATACAGGTCTCTTCTCAGCTGATGTTGTAAATGTGTTTTGTGTGTCATGTCATGTAATTGCAAGTCCTCTATCATGACGCCATCAAGAGGTGACATGAGGACGACATCCTTTGGAGAAGGTTCTTTTAATCAGTAATTGGTGGTTTTATGTCCTAGTCCTGATTTTGGTATTAATCAGTTCCTGATGTCTTTAGCCTGAAGGTATTCCAACCCTGGTAATACTATGATATGATACTATGATATGCATTAATAAAAGTTTAGAAGATTCACATGTTCCTTTCTCTCAACCACTCTTGTTTCTGATTGTTCAAAGTTACTGTTTGTGAGCAGTATTCAAGATCTAGTTAATTTGCTTTCGTTATTGAAGGCACTGGGAGATGGGTTAACAACAGGCAAAAACCCCACAAGAATAAAGTTGAAGAAGGTGAAAATAATACATTGGATGGAAAAAAAAAAGCTGTCAATGGAGACAGTATTTTCCAGTGACATGCAGGAATAATCACAAAAGAGAAATCCAGAAATGTACTTAGTAATATATGAAGATTTAAATATTCCACTAAACGTTAGACACACTGGAAACATGCAGCACATGGAAAACTAGGAATACAAACAAGAATGTAAATGATGTGTAAAAATAACTCCTCTTTTGAGCTTTGCGTATGTGGGTTTTTTTCTCTGATGGTTGTCTAGACCCAAACACACACTTTTATTTTGGGTTTGTTTGAAAATGTTTTTTTCTACTGAAATAGATCAGGTGATACTTAGGATGCAAACCCATAATGGCAAATAGATTTTCAATTGCCACGTGTTTCTGGAGAACTTTAAAGCATACAGGAAAGGAATACATTTCAGTTATCTGTAGTAATTTTGAGGTACTACTTACAGTAGACCAGGTTCAGGAAAGCTGCCTGTATGATCATGCCAAAACTAGAAAGAGAGCCAACAGTGGTCATGTATAAGGGATATGATTGTGGAATTCTTTTTAGGATACTAGAAAGTTGGTTAAGAACATCATAAAAGCCTAGGTATAAGCTTAAAAGTGAATCAAACTTCATTCTGAAGGAGTGGTGAGTTTGATACTTAGACTTAAAATGAGCCTAAAAGCAGAGCAAGACACCAATCTTATTAAAATGAGCTGATGTGCTGTCAGAACAGGTGATCAAAGGTGTTTATACGTGAACTGAAGCTAAAGAGCTGTTAGGAGCAAAAGTGTTAAGTATTCATCACCTGATTTCTCAATAAATGTATTTAAAGGGTAAAAAAAGAACACCTTAGTAATTAAGCATTTTCTGTCAAATGTCCCTGCCTATGCAGGGGAGTTGGAATGAGATGATCTTTAAGGTCCCTTCCAACCCTGGCCATTCTATGATTATATGATAACTGTGTGCTGAGTTTACTGAAATTAATCTTCTTCCTGTAATACTCTCCTAGGACTAATTGTACTCAGTATTTATAGCAACTCACCGTGATCTAGCTTAGATCTAGTGAGCTTTGCGATAGCAAGGCTTTAGTTCTGAATACAGAAACTTTAGAAAAATGTTTCAGCTTCCAGATGTGAAGTTTAATTTTCATCTAATACAAGTGTGGTCAGGTTCAGAAGAATAATTATTTTCTGAAAGTCCAAGGTACAGAGTATAATTTCCACTTACCTCATAATGTCTTCTTTTTCTTTCAAGAGATAGAATCATAGAATCATTGTGGCTAGAAGGGACCTCTAGCATCATCAAGTCCAGCCCTCATTCAGACAGCAGCTCCCTAAGCCCTAGACCATGGCCTCAAGTGCTCTAGCTGCTTGTTTCTTAAACACCTCCCTTCCATGATGGTGACTCCACCACCTCTGTGGGAAGCCTGTTCCAGTGTCCAGCCACTCTCTAAGTAAGGAACTTCTTCCTAAGATCCAATCTAAACTTCCCCTGATGCAATTTGAAGCCATTTCCTCTCATCCTATCATTAATAATTTCGGAGATGTTTATTAGCGAGCAAATTGATGAGTTTATATTCACTTTGAACCTTTTTTTTTTTTTTTCAAGTGTACAGATCTTGAAACCCCAGTTTATATCATGGTAAGGAACAGCAAGGGACATTTTTGTGAGTGGCATTTTGCATTAGCTGTAGAATCAGAGTACTTTGGTTTTATGTCCTCTTCATAGCCTCTTTGCATTTCATTATTGCATCTACAATTTTTGGGTCGTTAAGACAATTACACAGATTCATCAAAAGAAGGAGCAGAAAGTGTCCTGAACTTCCTTAAGCTCCTCTAAGACGTTGGGCAAGCATGCAGAGGATTTGTTTGGTTTATTTTCCATGCATATACCTGCAAAAATATCAGAGCAGACCTTTTGAACTTGTTTGTTACTGTCTCATCATTTGTGCTCAGCTTGGTGGCATTTGGGGAAGCAAACACAGGTAGTCCTGAAATAAGAGAACAGTGTTTACTTCAATTTAATGGATTCTATTAGTGACTTCTTTTCTCCACTCATCTTCTATAGGGGTAAAACACGAAGTACTGATTAGGTACTCTGATGTCAGCGACATTCTGCATTTAAAAAAAAAGTTGTATTTCAACAGAGTGAATACGCAGAATTTTGGAGAGCAAATACTGCGAAGTTAGGTGATGAGAGAATATTATGTTTAGATTACAATGGAAAGTATGATTAAAACCTAATTTCCCTTCTCTGTAAAGAGTTCATTAGCTGGCAAGGAACTACTGAAATTCTTACCAAGAAGGAGACTTTTCATCACCTGATAGCAGGCTGTAGAATACACTTCAGGTTTACAACATGGACAGAGCTTGTAGCAAAGATTGTTTTCTGTACACATTGGTGTAAGAAAAATAGCCACCATAGTATTGTGTGGTTTAAAATAAAATGGATGCAGTTAGTGTTACATGATTATAAATAAACTTATTTTTATATTATCAGTATTATTTCTAGACTATGAAATGGAAGTTTCATTTTGTTTGTGCAGGTCAGATTTAACTCTGTCATAGCTCTCATATCATCTTATGTGAGTTAAAAGGGAAAAAAACCAAAGGATGAATGTTAGAACAATTAGCTTAGTAAATATTGTGTTTTCAAGTCAAGATAATTTTTGTATAGATTCAAAAATTTAATTTTTAAATTACTTGTAGACATTAATGACGTTTAAGAGTCTGCACTTGTCCTTACTAAGCCTCATAAAATTCATCTTTGCCCATCCCTCCAGTCTGTCCAAGTCTTCCTGAAGCACATCCGTGAGGTCTTGCTTATCTAACAAACGTTAACCTATATCCCGTGTAATGGAAGTAGAGGATTGATACATGCCTTCCATTTTGGTAGAAGTTTCTTCCAAGATCCACTAAGTATTTCTATGCTCTACTGTGATAGAGGAGGTGGGCTGTGTTACTTTTTATATAGCATCTTTTAAAACAGCATTTATGAAGGAGCCTGCCTGGCTTTGCTTTCAGCTCAAATAATAAGCAGGAAAGCATTTAAAACAAACTCCAAAAGTGCCTGGGGCATAGCTGTTGCTTTCCCACAAGAAGGGAAATAAATAGTTTATTCATTTGAAAAATAGAAAGTACAGGAAAGATGGCAACAGGCCTGTAAGAGATAAAGAGGAACCCAAAACATAGACTACTGTAACTGCTTGCCTCTGTACATGAATTTAAAGATATTAATCTCTAAAGGGAGAGGGTTTTAATACACATTTTCTCTGACCTAGCATTTTTGCATGTGAATAATCTGGCTTTTGATATCAAAATTAATGGTTTCAATAGGAAGCTAAGTGGTTTCTTTATGTATAAAGGAATTTTAAGTGGCAATCTGCTTTGGAACATGAATCACTTGTTAGACAGTTCTCTAGCTTCCCTTCTTGCCTTCCCCACCCTAAAAAAAAAAAGTTGCCTAGAAATCACTGGGTTGGATAACGCTTGAATTGAGTTCAAAAGTATTTAAGAGACTGGTGGTCTGTGATTTTATGAATTGTGCTGGTTAGTGTTCAAATCTCATACTATCCTGAAAAGGTTTTCCATCTATTTCGGTGGCATCATGTAATTACATTGAAACACATGATGATAGTGTTTCAGCCTTTAGGATGCCTTGTGGGGACGTAGTGCAAATAATAATCTGCGTAGCAGTGCAGATCTGTTTAAACAAAAAAAAAAAATCAATACTTCTTGGTATCTGAATTTTGTATCTTTTAATTAATGATTTTAGATTTGACTTAAAGTTCTGAAATTGCTTGGAAGTAGGCCATCTCCTGCTGAGATGAAGCATCAGGCCATTTTAAATTAGATACTGAGCATGCTCATATCAAGTACCCACTCTTTCAGATTTTGCAGTGTGTGTCTCAGTTCCCTGTTAGTAGAGCCTGTCATTCAACTGAAGTAGAGGAGAGCGCAGCATGCCCTTTTGTCATCTTTCTATCAGTGCACATATGATTCCTCTTGGAACTGGAACTTGATGTGAGACAAGCCGTGCTGTTACATCAGCAGTGGTTTTGGTGAGTCCATCTCTTTCTTTTCTAATGCCTTTAGGTACCTCTGATAAACTCAGCTTCATGTTTGTCTCTATTCTCTAACAATGGTATGTGTTTGAAATGTCTTTGCCGTTGCTTACTTAAGTGAAATAATTCTGGTACATATTTATTGCTGGAGAAGAACTGTTTTTAGCAGGAATGTGAGGCTGTTTCACGCAGAATCTAATGAATGGACATGTATCTCTCTTCCTTCTGGCTTCCAATTAGCTAACTGTTCTAAATATAGCAACAGTTCTTCAACCATCACTTTTCAGTCATTTTTCATTTTCTTATGTTCTTACTGCTAAGTGGGATAAGTTAACTGTTGTCATCTGTTTGTTTTACTGATAAATCTGCAAATATTTCCTTCTGTAATCAGCTAAGAAATACAAAAAAATGCACCTTATGTTTCTTTATGGTGAGGTTTTGCACATGGTAGGGTATAATAGGAATTTCTGAACAAATTTATAGTCTTCATTGTAGCTAAAGTGAATGTTTATTACAGCCTAATTTTTAGTTAGCTGTGGAAAGGCAGGATTTACAATTCAAAGTATGAACAAAGCTTAGTTCTTGCACTTGATTTTAAATCTTACTTTTCTACAAGAGTATCGGCAAAATATGACTTTGGAATTCTTCAGTGCATTTAACTTGTAGCAAAAAGTCAATTGGCAATGTATTTTTAAAACATAAAAAAAGTGAGTGAGTTTATAAACTGACACCATCCCACCTACCACCACCACCATTCTCCCACCGTCTCAAAAAAATTGGTTCCTAATTGCACTTACCTTACATGGGAATGACTTAATATTGTTATGGGACTTCATGTGTGGTTTGAGGCTTCTGTTGTGTTATGCTAGGGTTAATTTCTAAAATACATTACTACGCTTCATCACTGGATTGAGATTGAAGGTCTTAATACATTCACATATATGTTTTTGGGTTGAGAGGGTTTTTTGTTTCTATAAGCACATACTTGTGCTGTTGTGATTGTGCATAAATACTTTCTTTCTGGATGAAAGATTTAATTACAGTGGGGAAAAACTGCTTGTCAGTGAATTCACTGAGCCTGACAGAAGAGAGTCTTACTAAACATAACCCCTGTTATGATTCCAATTGACCTGATTCATAGGAGTGAAATCCATAAACCCGTAAGCTTCATCATTGCCTTGATAGCTGTGTTTGGAAGGGAGGCAGGACACAGCATGCTACATGTGAACCTTGAGTGCTTGAATGTTAGTTTGCCTGACCCTGTGTCACAGGTTTCTGGGAGCAATGATCTAAATGTGTGTAATAGTTAGCATTTATTTGTTCCAGCCTGAGGATAATTTAGACCTTGCTGTGGCAAAGTGATCAGAAAACTTGCACTGTGGCTGCCAATGCAAGATTCTAGCATGGGGCTCTGACAAATGACGAGAGACAGTGATGAACAACGATAAACCTGTGTTGGGCAAAGTAGATGTAACTGTGCTGACTATGCTCTTTAGAGCATGTTATTTCTAATGCTGAATTTCTGCTCTTACAAATAGAGTATGTTGTTCGTGGTGACGCCCTCAGGTGCCATGAGATGTCTGTCTCAGAGATTTGGAAAGTGCTGTGAAACTGTACAGACTTGCCGTAGGACAGTTTCCAAGTGAAGTGCAAACTTGGATAAATTCAGACCTTTTAGGAAGGGAGCAAAGAAATTAAAAAGGCAGACAATAGGAATGGTGATGTGAGAGAAACAGAGATGTAAAAGGTGAACACTTGCAAGGAAAGCAGCAGTTAGCTGTTTTGGCAGGGTCCCTTTTTTCACTGAGAGCATGGAGAAATGTGAGATTTCTAGTTTGAGTGGCTCAAGAAGTTTAATCTTAGTATGACTCTACTGAGATATCCCTCAAAAAGTCATATTTTACTGGCTTTGTGAGGGAAATTGTTAGTCTCAAAGAAAGGGATTTCTTTTTGTAACCTTGTTTACTTTAATTTTCAGAATAACTTTTATCCTTTCCTTTGAATTTGGTGCTAACTGTAGTTGGGTATCCGAAAGGAGAAGATCTTAATTTACAAAGGTTAACTGAAGTCCTACAGACAAGAGTAGTGCTGTCTGCTCTACTGTGCTGTGCTACTCTTGTCTGTACCCATTTTGTTTAGCATATGAGCCCAGTTTTGGTCTTTGGTGGTCTGCAGAAATATCTGCAGTCTGTTTACGAACTTAATGGTGAGTGCAAATAAAAATGTGAATCCGAGATCTCAAAGAACCTGACCCTTGTGTATTACCTTTGGGTTTGCTGTAATTTTACTCTGCGTTTTTTTTAAATTCCTTAAGTATTTGTGTAGATCCAGAATGCAGCTGTTATGGGTTGCAAAGGACCTTGAGAGATCATCTAAGTCCAGCTCCTTCTGTGCGTGTATATACACACACAGAGGGTGGCTGAATACATGGAAGGTCTGCTGGCTGCACAGGCTTATTGAGAACACACTTAAATTTCACTGAACCAAGAGGTAAAATGAAAAAAGTCTGTTTGATTCAATTTTGAATGATGTTATGGTTCATTCATTTTATACCTGACAGTCATCAGCTTAATTTTGTTTTATTATTTTGTTTGCATCAGTGTTCTGTAACTTGCAATAAAATACTGGAATGTAGGGTTTAAGTTTTACTCTATAGTCGTAATTTTTAGATGTTCAGAAACTGAAGGGCTCTGGAAGGATCTTTGAGGTGCCCATTCTTGGGACCGATACTGCAAGGCATGTGATTCATCTTGTTCAGTTAATTTTTGACGAGGATGATAAAAATTACTCTGTTTCCCATGTGAATAGGAAGTTACTGACTTGTGTGACACTTTTTCACTAGAAGAGCAGAATACCTGTAGTGACTTGAGTCATTGTGAGGAAGCAGTACTGCTGAAACAGGTTTCAATCAATGTTGTACTGTTTGAATGGTTTACGTATAATAGTTTGTACTCAACTAAGGTAGAAAAGTTCAGGAAAGGACGTCTTCTTGTATATACTATGTAGAAGTCCCTCTCTTTCTTTGGCCAGTCCATGACAAACCTGCAACATACGATGCTTCACGTGCCCACTGTCAGTGGTCACAGCAGTGGCTTGTATGAGTGCATGGCATGCAAGAGCATGGTGTGTGGGGACAAAGCCCTCAGTCAGCATCTTGAGTCAGCCCCGCATAAACGCCAATCACAAGAGCGGCAAGAAATGCCAAAGAGCACCTCAGTGTATTACCTCACCCTGCCTGCCCCTCCCGACCTCAACACAGCGTCTTCTCTTGTGTATAGCCTGCCAACTATTTTCTGAATCATTAAAATCTCTTGGACTATGAAGGCTCAGTCTTTTTCCATTCACATTGTCTCCCAAATGAAAGATTTTACTACTGCTGACAACTGCAGATCCTCGATTCCTGTGCCAGATGGAGAGCCTGTGACAATTATAGACTGAAGGTTGTGTCTAAAAACCTTGTCAGCATTCTGCATCAAATCTTGACCCATTTTAGACAATCTGATACTTCCAGAATAATTCCAGTTTTTAGTCTCCATAGAGTGGAGGAGGGAGTGGAGCTATGTTTCACAAGCATGATCTAAATTTACTTTTCGACATTACAAAGAAACTGCACACCAGTACTCAAAATAAATGCCTGTAATGTCAGCATCAGGTCTGAAATTTGATGGGAAAATGAAGAAGTTATTAGTAATCCTTTCTGAAGGTAAGTAGTGTAAGTTGTGAAGATCTAAATTGTTTTAAATTGGTTTCTTTTCAAAAACATCTTCACTTTGTTGGTACTAAGAGACAGGAAATGGAAAGGAATTGGCTAAGTCCTTGCTGAATAAACTGAGAATTTTCTATACTTTTGCAGTGCTTTGAGAATTTAAAAGGATATTAGATGCAACCCTGTGAATTTTGGCAGAGTTTAGCCATGAATATACTAGATTATGGCAATTGAATAATGAATAGATATTTAGTGGGAATGTCTATCAATACAAATTCAGAAATTTATCTCATGTACATCCTAAAAGATAACTGAGAGTAAAACATTCCCTTAGTAGTCAGAATTTTTAGCTTTCAAAAAAAGCTTTGTCTTACTTTTTGAAGGAAAGTGTTGTGAGCAACAGTAAATACAAAAAAGGTTTCAGGATTATCGTTACTAAAAAGATTAGTACAATTTTGAACAATTTTACTAAACAGAAATTTGTCTGATATAAGACACTGTATCTTACCTGGGAAATCTAAATTTAAGTGTTTCTTTGTTTTTCACTGTTCTGAGAAGTGGTAGAAAAGTGGGTTTTTTTCTTCTGAAGAAAATAGCCTGAGTCATCAAGGTTGTCATATCCTAGCAGAGAATGAAAATGTATGCCTTAAAACAATGCCATTTTCCATAACGCCATCCGTTTCATCCTGTGCTCCCTAGTGCATTTGTTTTCTCTGTGAGCAAAGACAAGACAGGTATTTTTAGGAGCTCTCATGTTGAGCCTGTCAAATAAGTACTTTAATGTCGCCTTTGCAAGTATCTCAAAAAAAGGATGGTTCTGGCCGTAATGTGTCTCCTGCGGAGGCAGCGACAGTTACCTGTCTGCTAAAGCTTGGCTGCTGCTTGCTGAATCACAGCAATGCCAGTGGGAGACAGGATTTGCACAGAGGAAGAGAGAAAGAGGAGGTGCTGTGAATCAAAGAAAATAATCATAGAAGTGATAGAATTTCACCAGATCCTGAAATGTGTCTTACCAAAACATCTGCAGATGGTTACATGCGAATGCTGGTCAAGAGAAAAAGGAAAATCAGTTACCAAGTGGTTTACATGAGCCCTTTGGAGTCTTTGTGGTGCTAAGTGGCAGAGACCCTTAACTATGTTCTAGACCTAGTGAGTTTGATGTTTAAAACTGGTACTTGATAGCTTTAGGCTAAAGTTAATTTCAAACTGCTTTAAGTGATCCAAATAGGTTGAGACCGTTCCCCACAACCTTCCATTACAGCATTAGGATCTTACAGTTTGAGTTGCATTCAGTTTCTTTAATGTTGTATATCATGATAGTACAAATTGGAAATGGAAGCAGCAGTTTACTGAATTGTGGTCTCACAGAAAGCTCAGTGAAGCAAAAAGTGAAGCCAAAGGGTATATCTCTGATGCAGTTAGCTTGATGCTATGTTCCCTGAATGACTGTCAGTGAAACACATCAGGTACGGGAAGGTTTGTCAGTGCAGAGCTGCACCTGGCCCCATAGGAATAAAAGCTAAATAGCCCCAGAGAAACTTTAGTGTTCATAGAATCACAGAGTTATTGAGGCTGGAAAAGACCTCTGAGATCATGAAACCCAGCCTAGGACCTAACATTACTACAATCAAGACTAAGTGCCACATCCAGTCTTTTCTTAAACACCTCTAGGGATGGGGACTCTACCACCTTCCTGGGCAGTCCATTCCAATGTCTAATCACCCTTTCCATGAGGAAGGGCTTCCTAACATCCATCCTAAACCTTCCCTGGTACAGCTTCAGGCCCTGCCCCCTCATCCTGTTGCTAGTTGTCTGGGAGAAGAGCCCAACCCCCACCCTAACTACAGCCTCCTTTCAGGGAGTTGCAGAGAGAGGGATAAGGTCCCCCCTGAGCCTCCTCTTCTCCAGGCTAAACACTCCCAGCTCCCTCAGCCTCTCCTCATCAGACTTTTCCTCCAGTTCGTTCACCAGACTCATTCCTCTCCTCTGGACCTGCTCCAGCCCCTCAGTCTCTTGAAGTGAGAGGCCCAGAACTGCCTCCAGTACTTGAGAGGAGGTGTCATCAGTCCTGTGTACAGGGGAAGAATGACATCCCTAGTCCTGCTGGCCGCACTATTCCTGACACTGGCCAGGATGCCATCGACCTACCGGGCCACACTGCTGGCTGGGCTGGTTTTAAAACTTAGACTACTAGCTTTGTTTTATCCCATCTAGAAACTCCAGATCATTCACAGCCTCTTCCAGTATCTTAATGTTGTATTTCCCTGTACCATGACAAGTTCAAGGTCCTTATTTCATCAACTTGGGACTCTTGAGTACTCAGCTACTGTTGTCCTTGATGTGTATTCTGATGAGTCTAGTTTTCAGGATAATCTCGTCCATTGGATTCATGTATTTTTGTTGTAATCAAGTCACAACGGTTTAGGTTTCATTTAATAAAGCTGTTAAATCTGTTAATCAGTGTGGAACTTCATTTTTTGCTATAGTGACACCTCTGTTAGAGCAGCAGTGTGCCATCCTCTGACAGCTGTGTTGAAGTAACGTTGAGAGATTCTGACTGCAGTCCCTTCCTTTCTGAAAACTTCCAGCTTGCATCTATGCAAAGCTGGAACAAAGTCTGAGAACTGCATAGAAGAGTAGTTACATAGCAGTCAAGGGAATAGAAGTCAGAATGACTGCAGTATGAGTGTAGAGGAGCTTACTCGTATGTGTGTATGTAAGTCTAGCTGGTTACTTCCCGCTAAGCACCACTGCGTTGTAGTTTCTCTAGAACTTGTAGACTTTCTGATCCGGAAAGCACTTCTAGCCTTCCAGAGTACATTTTTTTCTCATTACCTCCAGAGTTTAATTTAAAAGATTACACAGAAATTGCAGCACCATTCCCTTGAAAGATGTTAGCAGAAAAATATTTTTACTACTTTTAAAATGTTACCAAATGGTTCTCTGCAAAGCTCTGACAGCCTGTGGCACTGAGGAAAGGTTTACAGCTTGAACGACCAGACCCTTTTTCAGTGAAAAGATCGGCGAATGTAGTTTCAGTTCTCTACAGCTTTCTCATATTGAAAGAACATGGAAGTTTAATTGAAGAATGGCAGTAACAAATAATAATAATCAGTAAGACCCTGCTGCTCCTCATCTAGAAAGTAAGTTAGTGGAAGGAAGTAGATTCCTTCACTGATTCTGTTGCCATCACAGTCCTTACTCTGGGAGCAGAAATTGCAATCTAAAGATTATATGGTGTAAAGTTATTGACAAATAACTGTAGAAAGTCAGCTGTGCTAGAAACAGAACCCAAATACATAGACTAAAGAAGCTTCTAACTTTTAGCTAGATGGTTTATTTGGAGTGTGCCAAATCCTTTATGACTCTGGATGTGGTTAGCAGTGATTCTTTTTCTGTCAAACCATTTAATTAGCATTTTCTGCCAGGTGTTATTCACTTGTGTTGTCGATAGCTGTGGATACCTGTAGATTGTTTATTCTGTAAAGAGCTGAACTGTTTGGAATGTCAATCTTCCTATAATTATTGGGAGGAAAGTGTCTTCTCAGTACTGACTACTGAACATTTGATATCCAGATTACTTTTGAGACATGAAACTGACTGACCTAACAGCATAGTTTGATGCACTGACAGAATCTTTGCCAGTAAAGCTAAACAACTGCTGTGCACCAGTATGAACACTTAGAAAATCAAAAAAAGGGAGTGGGAGAAAATTTCTTACAAAACTGCTTCTCTCACTGTTGTCCTGATCCTCAAGGACTTCTGCAAAATGTGAAAGGTGAGCACGGGAATGAACATCTTAACATTAACTCATTAACTCAGTGGGTTTATACCATATAATTTCCTTGTCCACTTCTGCCGATTCCACTGTTTTAGCACCTTATCCTTTGGCAGGGAGGGGAGAAGGAGTTAATAATAAAATATTATTGACAAATCTCCCTCCCTTCTACTGAGCTCATAATTCCTTTCTTCTCAGCTGATCTGGTAAGCAGCCCTGATTTCACCTCACCGTGATCAATTTCAGTTTTCCTGAGTCGGTGAGCACTGCTGCCTTTATTTCAAGCTTGAGTAATGGCTTTTGCCTCATAAGCTTGTAACTCGTTTCCAGCATTGTCAGTAGAGGGAACAGAAGATGCTGATCCTTGTGTAAATTGAGTCTTTGTGGTTTCAGAGCTAGTTGTAGTGATGCTAGTACCCACATTTGACATGATTATTCTGAGCGGAAGCATTCATTTGACTGACAGAACATACTCTTTTTAGTTGGTTTGATCAGTTCATTGTTTTGTTCCTCAGAATGAGTGAGAGATGTGATGGCTGTATAGAACTGCTTTATGACGGTGCAAGGGCTTTGACTTGATAGCACATGATAATGTCAAAGTATGTGAAAATAATGAAGGTTATGGTTTATTTGTGATTGAAGTAAAGGGGTGACACGGGAATCCTTGAAAGTAAGGGGGTGGGGGGTAGAGCTCAAACCTGGAAGTTCTTTAGATGCAGCTTAAACAGTATTCATTGTACCATCCTTTGGCGCTATGCTAACATGTTAGGTAGCATAGAGTTTGTTAAAAAACTTGCACATTTAAGTATATTCTATTTAAAAGAAGTGCAGCTTATTGGTGGCTTTCAGTACTTACATTAGAAAATTTGTTGATTGCTTAGAACCTCTGGTAAATTTAAGACTTAGTTTAAAGTTAACTTTCTTAAGTGGTACTTAAATGAGTTCAATTTGGACCAGTGAGATTTGATAATTCATTTTCTTAATAGTGTTTAAAGTCTCATTTTAATGGTTTGGTCTTTGAAATGTGGGTTCAGTAGCTCACCCCACTCAGTGCATGAAAAAGAAAAACACCATGGAGTTCTTTCTTATTATTCTTTAAGTTTACTGAAGGTGGCTAAGAAGTAATCACAGGATTATACAGTTTAAAAGCAGTACAAGATGTCACTTGTCCAGCCTCTTGCCTAAAGCAGGGTCTGCTCTGGGCTCAGATCAGGCTGCTGAGGTCTTTATGCTGTAAGATCCTGAGAAGGCCCCAAGGATGGAGTCTTCACAGCCTCCCTGGGCAAACTGTCCAACACATGATTGTTCTGCATGAATATTGTCCTGGTTTTCCTCAGGAGAAGTCTGTTCCATTCATGTCTGTTGTCTCTCAGACTTTGCCCATGCTCCATCATGGGGAGCTTGGCTTCGTTCAGTGATATCCTCCTTGTCAGTGTAAGCAGGCTGCTATTAGGACCCTTGAAACCACCTCTTCTCCAGTCTGAACCAGTTCAGCACCTTCAACCTTTTTTGATGCTTGAACCAGTTGAGCCTCTCAGCCCTTCCCACTGTGTGAATTCGTGTCATCTGCAAAGCTTGGTCTAATCCACCTACTCCTGTCATTTCCTTAAAGGCTCCTGCCCTCTTCTCTGTTGCCCGTTTTAGATTCAACTTGCACCTATTGTGTATTAGAACCCATTAGAACCGGTAGACTATTTGCTCACCTCTTTGTGTTAGCCAGACGTAAGTCTCCAAAGAAGTCTTTGTTCACCACATTGGATGTTGGTTTCTGTCATTCATAGAGTGATGGAATCGTTAGGGATTGGAAGGGACCCTGAAAGATCATCTAGTCCAATCCCCTGCCACAGCAGAATCACTTCACTGAAGAAGTTATACAATCAGAATTACTCTGGGCTGGAAGGGACCGTGGGATCATCCAGTTCCAACCCCCTTGCCATGGGCAGGGACACCCCACCCTAGGTCAGGCTGGCCAGAGCCCCATCCAGCCTGGCCTTAAACACCTCCAGGGATGGGGCCCCAACCACCT
>JAOXOE010027125.1:0-19315 GCA_028565055.1 Phoeniculus purpureus
CTCTCCTCTCCCTCTCCCTCTCCCTCTCCCTCTCCCTCTCCCTCTCCCTCTCCTCTCCCTCTCCTCTCATCTCAGCTCCAGGAGGAAAAAGAGGAATCCCCCAGCTCACCACAATTTGCTGAAGGACTGCTCCATGATAGGGGGAAAGTGGTGATAGATCTGCACCAGTCTTGCTTCTCCTATCCATGGCATCAGGTCTGGGCCGGTGCTGGGGTCTGGGTCGGGGTCAGGGTCACCCTTGTTGCGCTGTGGTCAGGCTGCAGCAGGCCCGCCTTACCCCCTCCTGACCGCCCCAGGAAGGGGGCTGGGGGAGGGGTCGGAGCCCAGACACTCCATGCCAGAGTATACAGACCCCAGTCCCAGGAGGCAGGGCTCTGCAGAACCAGCCCTTTTGTCTTCTCACCTAGGGAAACCCCTTAAGGTCGGATCTTGGGACAGTATCAACTCCCCGCAGGACAGGTCACTGGGCGGAGGGGTCCTTTTAAAGTAACATAACTTTTTCTTCATGAAAGCACAAATCTGTACCTCTTAAAATTCTGTTAATTTTCAAACTTCAACACGCTAGTACGCAAAATCAAAGCAGGGAAGAGACTGCAGTGAAGTTGCATGGTCTCCCAACTGCAGCAACACAGGTTGCTAAAGCCAGTAATAACTGTAGAAAAATCTAACTGATGTATCATACTGCACTATCATTCATCAAGCACACAGAAATTTAGGGGCAGATTGACGTGTAGTTATGTGTTTAGATTGCAGAAGACAGAAACCTCAAACAAATAAAGCAGTCCAAGGTTGTGATGTGCATATTGTAATCCCTACTTCTTTACAGATATCAGAACATTTCTGGAAAGGAAGATATATTGTATTGCTACCCTATGATTATCTCACCATACTTGTAAAAAAATCCTACTCCACATCATACAGTTCCCATAGTCCTGATAATCCTTTTGACTCAGGATAAAACTCCTGAAAGATATCATAAAGCCTCTGTGAGCCTTCAACTTCATTCAGTCTTTGTGTACTTGATGTTTTAGTTTGTATGTTTCATTAGGGTTTTTGGGAAACCATTTTCTGAACAAAATAGTATACCAGGTGACATCTTCATGCTAATGAAATGGTACAAATTTTTAAGGAAATGGCAGATGATTTTAAGTAAATAGCAGTGTACCATTTGCTGGGCAAAAACCTTGTGGTGAATAGAATCAAACCCAGTCACAAGTGGGATCATAGCTCTGTTCTCTTTAATATCTTAATCAAGGATCTGGATGAGAGGGGTCAAGTGCACCTGCAGGAAGTCTGCAGATGACACCAGGCTGAGTAGGAGTGTTAATCTCCTTGAAGACAGGCAGGATCTGCAGAGAGATCTGGAAAGGCTGGATCAATGGGCTGAAGCCAGTGGCATGAGTTTCAACAAGGCCAAGTGCCAGATCCTGTATGTGGATCGTAACAAACCCATGAAGTGCTGCAGACTAGAGGATATGTGGTTGGAAAAATAGCCAGTGGGAAAAGAGCCTGGGGGGTATATCGGGGATCCATATTCGGATCCCACACATCCTACTTGGGTGTCTATTAATGTCATAGGTTAGAGACCTCAACTAATGTTTAACCAAGGACTTTTAGCTAAAGTATTAGATGCAAAGGAAGAGTTTAAAAAACCACTTACAAATCTGCAGGCAATGAAGCAACTGACTCAGTCTGGGGACAAAAGGCACCAAGACATTTTAATTCATCCCCCCCCCACCAGACAAAAATGCTACACAGAAAATATGCACAGACACAGACAGAGACCTTCATCCCAGTGCTCCCACACTAGACTGAGATACAATCCCAGAACATCCACATTGTAGACAGTTCCTACTTGTGGATAGATAGTGGTCATCTATCTCTCGAAATCTTGGCATCCACGAACATTTTAAGAGTCAGTCTTGATCTTCATAAATCTTCAAAGTTCAGGATCATCAGAGTTAGCAAAGAAGATTCCATAGGTTGAAACAAAGCTATTCTCCCACTGTGGTTTTTTTTTTCAAAGCAGCAAGTGTTTCTATCTCAGCAGCAGTGGCACACCTCTGAAAAGGCAAGACGAATCCAAGATGGAGAACGTGTAAGCCTCCAGGGCAGGGGAAGGAAAGAAACCTGAGGTTTCTTAAATATAATATTAACCTAAATAATATTAAACTTAAATATAATATTAAACTAAAAATCAAGACCTATGTACTTTATATGCTTTGAGTAGGGAATATGGCTATTTATAATTAATATGATTTTGAGAATTCCTTGGCAAGCTAATAATCCATTTATTCATACTTCTGATGCTTTCTCTTATTATGTGGGAAATATCTTTTCAGCCCATAAAGTCAATCACAAAATGTCTAATCAGACATTACTCAGACATCCTACTGAAATATCTAGGAGTGATGAGTAGAGGTTGAACATAGGTATTCGATTTGTTTCTGCAGACAGTTGAATATGAATGTACATTTATATTCAACTTCTATATATTTCATGTAATATAGAAATTTAGAGTATGGTGATGCAATCAAGGAAATACAGCACATTCACCAGCTAACAGTGCTTTACATTCTTGCTGGCAAGAAACCTTTCTGAGTTTTCTCTAGCATATTAGAAGTACTTTTGTCTTTTGTTTGATTGCCAGAGCGTAATCCATTGGGAAAAGCTGGCATATAGCAATACAAATTACTTCCTCCCTGCATGCCATTTTTTATAGGCTTATTTATGTTAGCGTCGAATAAAAGAGTTGCCCTAACAATATTTTCCAGTGCTTAGTAACACTTATATTAAAACAAGTATAAAAGAATTTGACACTTAAATACTGTGGATACTTAGCATGTTTCCAGCTGTTACAACAAGCAATTGTTTTTCAAAGAGATAATCTGATAAACATCATTGCATGACATCGTCACAATTCGGAAAAACTCCAGTCATGAGAGGTACAATATTCTCGGTCTCAGAATTAAGACAGAAATGGTGTCAAACACTTAGGGTATCTTTTATTACACTCACACAAATTACACACAGAAGGGTAAGGAGAGGAAAAGAAGGGAAAGAGTGAGAAAGAGAGAGAAAGAGAAGTAGGGGGAATGACTGGAAAAGAAAAGAGAGGGAGAGAGAGAGAAAGAAGAAAGGAAAGTACCACCCCAGCAGTGTCTTAATGGTTCATAGGGTGGGGAGAAGTCTCTTAGCATGGGGGCAAAGGCCCCTGTCTTTATAGTTCTTTTTGGCTGGTACTTTCCATTTGTGGCTTTCTGCATCTGTCACATGTTTCCATGGTGATGGTGTGGTTAAGCTGTGGTTACAAAGCTTGCTTGGTTCATGTAAGACGTGTTCACCAGCACCGTACATCCAAAAATCCAGTCAACAGCACCCATGACACCACCTCACATCCCCAACATTAGCCTTCATTGTCCCATTGATGGTGGGCATACTTAGTACCGTCCAGGCTCATTCTGATGACACAAAGCTGGGAGGTGTAGCTGACACTCCAGGAGACTGTGCTATCATTCATCGAGACCTGGACAGGCTGGAGAGCTGGGCAGGGAGAAATTTAATGAAATATAACAAGGATAAGTGTAGAGTCTTGCATCTGGGCAAGAACATCCCCAGGTACCAGTATAGGTTGGAGACTGACCTGTTGGAGAGCAGTGTAGAGAAAGGGACCTGGTGGTCCTCGTGGATGGCAGGATGACTATGAGCTAGCAATGTATCCTTGTGGCCAAGAGGGCCAACAGCATCCTGGGGTGGATCAGAAGCAGGGTGGTTAGCAGACCAAGAAAGGTTCTTCTCCCCATCTACTGTGCCGTGGTGAGACCGTATCTGGAGTATTGTGTCCAGTTCTGGGATGGGAAAGGTGGGTGTCAGGAGGATGGAGCCAGGCTCTTCTCAATGTCATCTAACAAGGGACAATGGGTGTGAAGTGGAACATAGGAGGTTCCATATAAATATCAGAAGGAACTTCTTCACAGTGAGGGTGATGGAGCACTGGAACGGGCTGCCCAGGAGGGTTATGAAGTCTCCTTCTCTGGAGACATTTAAAACTGCCTGATATGTTCCTGTGCAACTTGGTCTAGGTGATCCTGCTGTGGCAGGGGGATTGAACTAGATAATCTTTTGATGACCCTTCCAGTCCCTGATGTTCTGTGATTCTGTGATTCATGGAGTCTGGCCTTGTTTGGGGGAAGGTGGGCACAACAGGATGCTTCGTTCCTCAGTTCTTGAAACTCTTGGTATAAAAAAAGACATGTCTCTCAGAAAATACTTTTATAGCAGGAGAGAACATGTGTGGGTGGGGTGATTTTTAGTTCAAAATGACTGCCTTTGTGGTTAAGGAGGGACATTCTGAGACTTCACAATAGTGGAGCATTATAGATTTCAGTCTCTAACAGACATGATTATATTGTCTTAGACACAACATTCACAGTGAGATAAAAACACCTTTAAAAACAAAATCTGAAACCATTAAAGAAAACTTAAAACACTTTTTATGTCTCCTACTCTTACAACATCCAGATGTTGAATGCACTTGGTACATTGCAAGACAGGCTGTTTCGGATTTATATTAGCTATCCCAGTTCTCCCATTTAAAATGTCTCTGTAAAGGGATGCTTCTGACTTTCAAAATTTTTATGCAAGCCTAGGTTAAAATTTAAGGATAATCGATAAAAAATAGCCAGCTTGGCAGAGACTGTCTATTCTGAAATAATTCAGAAGCCCTTCCTTATTTAGTTTTCTCCAGAAAGTTGGCAATAAACCATAGTATCTCTTTAATTGCAGGCATTATCTGGATCTGTTTAATTGGCGGAAACAGTTGGTCTGTAAGTGAGTAATTAGAGAAAACTAATAGTGCTGTTTCTGAAAAGTAAATATATTTAACTGTTGAAAGATGAAATAAATAGAGTAAGACACTGTGCAAATGAGTGATGATAATAGTCTTGGTCTTGTCTCTGATCTTTGTGTAAGCCTAGGAAAAATAACAACATTGAGTGACAGGGTACAATGAGTGCAAGATCCATCATTAGAAAAAGAACTAGTTCTTATCTGCTAAGCACTTTCTGACCAATTAAACTTTTCAAAACATCCTTTTGAAAGTACTAGAACTTTTTTCTCTATTTAAAGTGATTTCCCTTCTCTAAACAAACAAACCAAAACTGATAAACAGAAACCTAGGTATTTGGAAGATCTTCTTAAATATTTTAGTTTAGTATTTA
The DNA here is from genome assembly GCA_028565055.1 of Phoeniculus purpureus. NCBI lineage: Eukaryota > Metazoa > Chordata > Aves > Bucerotiformes > Phoeniculidae > Phoeniculus > Phoeniculus purpureus. Next base: position 5,220 of record JAOXOE010027125.1, read on the forward strand.
AATGTCCATAAATACCATAATACAATTATTTAATGATTCTCCCAAGGAAATAGCATTTTATATGCTTTTTTTCCTGCTCCTTTCTTCAGTGTCTGTTACTGTACCTTGTCAGGTTTCAGGCTACACAGACCTTTCATATGGCCCATTACAACCACTTTTATGTTCACATTATTTTAGCTCTGCTCTCTGCCTGGTTCCATTTAGTTCTTTTCCATTACTTAGAAACTCCTTTATAGCTCAAACATCTGTAAACTCCTTTCCATGTCTACATTCAGCATTTTCCACTCCAATGAATCATTTCTTCCTTGCTTGTTTAACGCGGGTAACCCTAGGAGGCTGGCGGAGTCTTGGAGTACGTCCATAGGAGTTACCAGCCAAGCTCAACTTTATTGCGCAGTTGTATCTACTTTTATACCGCTTTACATCCGTCACGAGACTCCAACCATAGTTTAATTGGTTTCATAGTTGTAATTCATCATACCATCCCGTGATCCAATTGACCGTAACCAAGAGATGAACCGTCTTGCCCACCTTCTTTGATACCTGCAATGGGCCTCCTTTCTAGATGACATTCCATGCTATAAGTACACTTTTATCTCCTGCCCAAGGCCTTATCTTCTGCTCTGAAGCAGCTAATTAGAGCTGTTCCCAGGCTAGCACAGGAGCTGCTCTCTAAGGCAGTGTTGTCCAAAGCAGCTGTTATTAAACCAGCCCTCGCTCAGCAAAGAATTCCTCTACACTTGTTGGCATGTCTTTTAGCAAGTGGAGAGTGCAGTTGCACCCTTGCCTATTTTCAGCTTTAGAGTGGTACTAGATGTTTTGGAAGAGCCCTTGGTTGCACTTATTCTTACCTCCTTTGGTGTGGTGTTAAGCCATTGCAAGTCTTTATAGCAGTGTGGCATGCAGGAATTGTAACAAGGACTTCCAGCCATGCCAGTGTAGTGGAACTGAATCAGGTGAGCTGCCAAAATACAGCAGTACTTCAGGTTCAATTAAGTCAGTAATCCTTTGGAATCATAGGCACTGTCTTGGGCTGTCCCAATGCTAAATAATTTCACAATACTTTCTGAATAGCAGCTCTGCCAAGGGACAGGGCATAGGGAAAAATGGCAGCCATGAGCAGACCAGCAACCTAGTTAGACAGTTGAGGCTGACTAAAGAAGCAAGAGCAATCCCTGGTCAACATTGGGCAGGTGTGTCAATTTGCTTGAGGGAAGGCAAGCACTGCAGTGGGACCTGGACAGGCTGGATCAATGGGCCAAGTCAATTGTATGAGGTTTAACAAACACCAAGTTCCTCACTTTGGTCACAAAAACGCTGCGCAACCCTGGAGGTTTGGGAAAGGATGGCTGAAGAACTGCTGGGTGGAAAAGGACATTGTAGTGTTGATTGACACATGGGGGGTGCCGGACAAGACACAGCAGTGTGCTGAGCTAGCCAAGAAGGTGAACAGCATCCCAGCCTGCGTCAGAAATAGTGGCCAGTAGGACTGCAGAAGTTATTGTCCCTCTACACTGGACATTGGTGAGGCCTCAGCTGGAGTACTGTGTTCAATTTTGGGCACTTCAATACCAGAAGGACATTGAGGGGAGGGCATCAGGGCTAGTGAAGAGCCTGGAGGATAGGTCTTATGAGGAGCAGCTGAGCAGCTGGAGTTGTTTAGTCTGGAAAAAAGGATGCTGAAGGGAGTCCTTATTGCTCTCTACAGCTACCTGAAAGGAGGTTGTAGAGAGATGGGGGTTGTTCACTTCTGCCAAGTCTAACTAGTGATAGGACAAGAAGACACAGCCTCAAGTTGTGCCAGGGGAGGGTTATATTAGAAAGAATTTCTTCCTTAACAGAGTCATCAGAGGTTGGAACGGGCTGCCCAGGGAGGTGTAGGTGAGTCACTGTCCCTGGAAGGGTTCAAAAAACAAGTAAAATTCTTGGTATGGCTTATGAGCAAAGTGTATGTATACACAGGTCTGCTATCCTCCATCATCTCTCTCTCGTTATCTCTTGTTATAAATGAAAGAAATTTAGTACCCCTTATGTTTAGTTTATGGTTTATTTTCTATTCTTTGTCTCTTCTTATGTTTTCCTCACTTATTTTGTTTAATTTCTACTGCCTCTAGGTCCTTTTATCTTTCTAATGGCTTTCTCATAGGTGTCTTTTTTCTTATATATTCTGGCTTACAGAGCTAGATGGTTTAGTTTAGCAATCCAACTAGTTTGTAGGCAAAAAGTTTGGTTTGTTTTGGGCTTTTTCCTTTCCCAGAAGTTGAAAATGAATATGACTACGATGCAAGTCTTCTAAAGAACCAAATTTGTTCTGAGCCAAATAAATTACTTTCCAAAATCAGACTGCAGATCACTTTTCAACTTGCTATTACTTTCACATCTGCTGCTGCTAGAATCTTCTGCATTGAAAATGCATGCTTGAAATCAGCTCTGAATGCAAATGGCAGGACATAAAGAAATACAGTGAATGTAAAGGCATAATAAAAGCCTCTTCCAAATGTCATTTAAGAGCTTAGGCCTGCAAGCTGCATGGAATATTCAGGAAAAAATTGCCGTCCATAGATGTCAATACCTTACAAGACAGAGATCTCGGAAATTATGATTGGTTTCAAATTAGAGAAGGGCACATCAAAAATGGCTGTTCTTTTGCAGGATGCCTAGGGAGTGGTTGAGGTTCCATCCCTGTAGACGTTCAAGGTGAGGCGGGACAAGGCTTTGGGCAATCTGATCTAGTTGAGGATGTCCCTGCTCACTGCAGGGGGGGTTGGAGTAGATGGCCTTTGGAGGTCACTTCCAACCCAGGCCAGTCTATGATTCTGAGATTCTATGATCTTCCCCCTGCAAAAAAAAAAAATTTTTCTCTTACCAAGAGAGCTCTGTCAGAAGACATAATAAAGCATACAGAATTATTGTGTTTTAAAAATATCCTATTATATGCAAGAAATAATTTGAAAGGTTATCCATCTAATGTTGTCATTTTGAATTTATTTTAAATTTCTAAAAAGGAAGAATTGGTTTACAAACAAAATACAAATCAGTGGACGAGGCTGTCACCAAAACCAAAGTTCTGTAATAAATTTTATCTGAAGTCCAAAATCCTACCTAATAATATGTAGGCATTTTTTAAATCAAGTCTGTTCTTAACTGTTGTGTCAAATCATGTTTTCTGTTACTGTAATACCCAGTTCATAGATCATGTTAATTACAGGAGTATCAATGTTTAACTCTCCATTAGCTTTTCTATCATAAGTTTTTGCTTTCATTTTTATTTAGTATTGCCAAAATTTAGCCATAGAATGCTTTGGGTTGGAAGGAATCTTTAAGGGTCATCTAGTCCAATCCCCAGCAATGATCAGGAACATCTGCAACTACATCAGGGTGCCAAAAGCCCTGTCCAGCCTTTCATGGGTCCATCTTTGGATCCAATCCTTTCCACCTGGGAACCATTAATGTCATGGGTTAGAGACCCTGACTGTATTTTAACCCAGAACTTTTAGTGAAAGAGGGGGTTTAACAAAACTACTTACAAATATGCAGGCAGTGAAACAACTGACTCAGTTTGGAGTAAAAAGGGCACAAGACATTTTAATTCACCTTCCCTCCCGCTCACATCTGAATAAAACCCCACACAAGGCACAGACACAGACAGAATTTTGTCCCACTGCTCCTACACAGAACTGAGATTAAATGTCCAGAATGTTCATTGTAAACAGTTCCTGCTTATTTTGAAATTGCAGCAATCACCCAATTTTCAACGTCTCAGTGTCTGTGGACATTTTTAGTGTCAGTCCTGATCTTTAGGATCATCTGAGCAAACAAAGACCATGATTTCCATGATTATAAATACCTGAAGGGTAGGCATAGGGAGGGTGGCGCCAGCCTTTTTTCAGTAGTGCCCAGTGACAGGACAAGGGAAAATGGGCACAAGCTGAGACACAAAGGTTTTATTTAGATATGAGAAAAAGCTTCTTTGCCATATGGGTGACAAAGCCCAGAGAGACTGTGGAGTCTCCTTCCCCGGAGATGTTCAAAACTCACCTGAATATAGTCCTATGTAATATATTCTAGGTAATCTTATGTCAGCTGGGAGGAGGCTGGACTATATGATCCCTAGAAGTCCCTTTCAACTCTAGCAACTCTGTGATTCTGTGACAACCTGTTATCTGACTGTTAGACGACTTCATTACAGCATTGTTACCATATAGTAGTAATTCAAAGGATAGAGATCTGCATAGGACACCTAAACAGTCTGTTGGGTGGAAAAACATAGGTATCAGGAAAATGGTTGAACCATGGAAGTATGTGAAGGGGTGTTACTGTACAAAAACTATTTTCCTGTTGATGCAGGTTAAAACTAATAAACTGCTTTTCTCCAGGGTTTCGGCACCAATTTTGTGGTGTGTACAAAACCACAATTAATGATAAAGGAAAAGAAAACAAAGCAGTTAGGTCTCAATGAGATCTCGAATAGAATTTGCCAGACAATGGGTAGCTTAGGGAAACTGGAAAAGAGTTTATTAACTCTATAACTGTGTACAGAAAAGAAGAAAAGGTTAAGCAAGTTAGTGCACACAGACTAGAAACTGTGTCACAACTGCCATCACTTATTCTGAGAAAAAGACAATGGGAGATCACTATCATATTGGTCCTTGGGTCTTTTCACATTAGAGACCTGGGAAAAGAACATGTCAGTTGAGTAGAGACAAATACTACCACCCTCTCTATTATTCATGCATCACCCCTGCCTGTGAACAGTGGCACCCTCAGCTGTCCAGACTGGTGAATTCTTCAATTCTTCAGCATAGCTTCTCCAGCTCAACACTCACCAGGTAGACCTGATTCCTCAGCACCTGAACTGCATCCCTCGATGCAGGAGAAATGCTTTCCAACAAAGAACCCAGAGTCTGTCTTACATGCCCAAGGTTTAAGGATTGTCGAGTCCTTCTGCTTTCTTCAGCTGAGCCTGGGGGAATTCTCCCCAATACTTGAGCATCCCCACATTTCCTCAGTGGCAGAAATGACAAACAGTGTCTCTTCCAGCTGATCAGTGTTCTGTAAGATGACGACCGCATGGCCTCGGCCACATGTGGGGCCCAAGATGGACACTGACTGCATGCTGCATCAGCAGGGCCCCCCCCCATCACCAGAAACATGGCCAATAGGGTTCCATGACCCTCCCCTCTTCTCCTGACTCAGCTCCAGGGGGAAAAAGAGGAATCTCTTCAGCTCACCACAAGTTGCTGAAGGGCTGCTCCATGGTGGGGAGGAGGAATGCTAAATTGACACTAAGGTCTTGCTTCTTTTGTCCATGCAGAGCCATTTCATCCTCTCCCCATGGCAGAGTGGGGCTGGGGCCCAGGGTCCAGGGTCCTTGCCGAGGTCAGTGCCACACGGAGCTGCTGCACCCCTTCCTGCGGTCGAGCGGGGCTGCCATCCCCCACTCCGCTCTTTGCGGGAGTGGAAGGGATCTGCTGAGCCACTTCTGTCCTGTCTTTGCCAGGGGAAGTTGGGGAGGGAGCTGCGAAAAGCCCTGGCAAGCTGCTGCGAGCAGTCTCCCCCTGCCACCACCCTGGAAAAGAGGGTTAGGGTGGTGGAGCCAAAGCGCTCAGTGTCGGGTTAGAACAGTCTAAAAAGGCAGGGCTATCAAAAAAGGCAGGGCTATCTGTCACTAGCCCTTTTATCTTCTTACCTAGCCGACACCCCTTAAGGGCAGGTACTTGGGACAGTGTTATCTCTCTCCAGGACAGGTCACTGAGTGGGGGTCCTCTTAAAGCAACATAACTTTTTCTTCATGAAAGCACAAATCCATACATCTGAAAATTATGGTAACTTTCAAACTACAACACCTGTAACAGTCTGCCTTGTGTCAAAGGCAAAGCAACATACTTGTCTGTCTTCACGAGATACCACTGTGACACCAGACAAGAAGGAATAAGCCGTATAGAGAGACAAGGCTATAGAGAGTCTTAAGAACAGTATTTTCATATGTCTGTAAATCAGTTGCATCCTTTGCATTTTTTTAATGTCATCAAGCCTGTTTGGACTACTTGAAATAAGTGTTAACAGGAAAGAATTTTTTTAGGAGAGGTGTTATCTTGTTATTAAATTGTAAGCAAAACAATGCAATTAAATTGTCTATATCCCCTACCTTACATCCTGTTCTTCTGTCTGGATAATAAATTATCTCCAGAGGCAGTGACGATGTCTATAATCAGTAATATTATTGATGGCACTTATTCGTAGTGAAGGATACATGCTACTTGAATCCCCATTCAGCATAATAAAAAATTAAAAAAAATGGGATTTTATTAGTCAGTTGTTTGTTATTGTTCAAAAGTGCATATGGACACTGCCCATTTGATGAGTGGAAGAGTATCAGCATATAGCTGCTAAAGAACATCCTCCTTTTAGACCTCTTTATTAAAAACTTTGTTTGCATAGAAAATGTGTGCTGGCAACAGAAGAATGCATTCAAAAAGGTAGGCAACTCTTTTAAAGTGCTACTCTATACTTTCTCCATGACTCATGATTGTCTGAGATATCAGATTCAAATTTGGCTTTGGAAAGCAGGCACATTTGCTTCCCACCAATAACACACAATCATTCCTTGAAAAGGCTGTTTTACTATGTTTACGCACAAGATGTCTGGATTCAGGCTACACAGAGCATCTTATTTCTGGGACTCCCTGCCTTATCTATGCCAAATTTAAAAACATTTAAAGTCCTGGTGTAGTATGTGTTTGTTCTTGTACAGAAAACAAACAAGCAAAAGAATACTAAATCCCTAAGCAATCAGTAATTCTTTCAGAGACTTAAGCTCATTTACCATTTAAAGTCATCAAAGGGCTTGATGATCAAATGCAAAACAACTTTTCTTCCTGCATTCATTAGTCTAGGCAGTTCCACAGACTGACCTGTGCGAGGGTCAGTTATTAGCTGGCCAAGAGGGAATTTAGCTAATAGTTTTTGCTGTTCAGGATTACACACTCTCAGGGTTTATGGATTTATGCAAGAACATACATGCTGTTCATTATATATGCTGCTTCTTCCCCTTTCCAACTCCTTAACTCATCTTTTGTGATACAAAACTCTTAACTCCTTCCACTCTTCACCTTTATTCTTCACTATTGCATTTACATTTCTTTCTTGAGCACTTCAACCACATCTGACTCCCTGATGCCTACATCACAGTATGGGGAGTAATGAGATAAAAACAGTGTAACAGGTCAGCACCTACTTATTGTCAATACTTAGATATCAGATGGACTCAAGTGTAAACACTGCCTGGAAAAGTTTTCCTTTGTAGTTTCACAGCTAGACAAAAGATTCTACTGCTGAAATACCATAAAATAGACTTTTATTATACAAATATGGTTTTTTATGGTGGAAACTGTATTTCTAAATATTGAGTAGTCATTTAATAAAAGACATTTGCCCCAGAATGTTTATAGTCTACGATATCTCTTACTCAGCTTTTCAGATTTTAGAGCTTTGAAGATTGTCATATGTCGAGGGTGGGCCAGTCACTAGACGAATGACAGATGCTCTCTATTATAAGAAAGAGAGTAAAGGAAAGACACTTAGGGATTGGAACAGAAAATGAAAACTACTGTAATGAAAATAATAACAATAAAATTAAATACATACAAAACTAATACAGAACCTAAAATTTACCCTGTGAATTCACATGTACAGTATTTCCTATTCTTGCTGCCATCTAGTAAAACAAAAAAACCCACCATGTATTTCCAGAGAGAAAAATGTGACACTCATTTTTTTTTTTTTCAGAAAAGGAAATGCTTTACCAGCTGAAGTAAGATGCACAAATTCATGTGCACTTTGAATTGCTTCAGAATAAATACCAATATACAAGGTTTTACACTGACTAAAACACTTTGTTTTTCCTCATACTTTCTAAACTGGTTGTGGTCATTTAATCAGAAAAAAGATTACATGTAATATTCCCCCACATTTTAGAAAAGGGAGAAAGGAGAGCTGGAGAACTACAGGGCACTCAGTCTTTCTTCTGTGCCTGGCAAGATCATGGAGCAGATACTCATGGAAACTACACCAAAGCATATATTAAACAGAGACAGCCAATATTTTAACAGCAAATGTGCTTTCACCTTAGGCCAAATCATGCCTGGCAAATTTGATGATCTTAGTGGTGTTAGACCATTGGTAGATAAGGGAAGAGGGACTGATGTAATCTACCAGGACTTGTGCAAAGCATTTGATACTTGCTGTAAAAATAGAGAGACATGAATTTGATGGATGGGCCTCTTGGTGGATAAGGAATGTGCTGAATGGTCACTCTCCAAGATTAGTGGTCAACAGCTCAATGTTCAAGTGGCAACCAGTGATGAGTGGTGTTCCTCATCTGTCAGTTTTGGGACCATTGCTATGATCTTTGTCAGTGACACTGCCAGAAAGATTGAATTACACTCCCATGAATTTTGTGAATGACACCAAGCTGAGTGGTGCAGTTGATGCTTTGGAGAGAATGGATTCCATCCTTGAGATTTAGACCTGTGCAAACTTCATGAAATTCAAGTCCTGCAGCTGAGTCAGGGTAATGCTAGGCACAAATGCATGCTGGATTTAGATTTGGTGGGTTTAGATTAGGTAGTAGGAAGTAATTCTTGACTATGAGGGTAATGAGACAATGAAAGAGGTTGCCCAGAGAAGCTGCAGATGTTCCCTCACTGGAAGTGTTTCAGGCTGGGTAAGACTTTGAGCAATCTGATCACAATGGAAAGTGTCTCTAGATGGTCTCTAAGGTCTCTTTCAATGCATACCCTTCTATGATGTCACGATTCTTTGTTTAGCTGATTTGCTAACAAATATATCCCAGAATCACAGTCACCCAGATTGGAAAAGAGGTCCTCTGAGGTCATTGAGTCCAATTCATTAGCCTAACAGTGGCAAGCCCTCCACTAAACCATACCCTTCAGCACCATATCTACTCGACTCTTAAACACCTCCAGAGATGAGGACTCCAGCACCTTCCCAGACAAGCCCTTGCAATGCCTGATAACCCTTTCAGTGAAATGTTTTCCAATGTCTAATCTGAACTTTACTTGGTGCAACATAAGGCCATTTCCTCTTGTTCTATCACTTGTTACAGATCAACCCCTATCTTGCTAGAACCTCCTCTCAGGTAATTGTAGACATCAAAAATTTCTCTATTTTAGCTTATTTAGGCATAATTTATTTATGTCTAAATAGTCATTAAGGTTGGAAGAGACCTACAAGATCATCCAGTCCAACTGTCACCTCACCTCACCCTGACCATTAAACCCTGTTCCCCAAGGACACAGCTGCTTGTTTTTTGATCACCTCCAGGGACAGTGAATCCACCTCCTTGGCTAACCTGTTCCAATCCCTGACACAACTCTATGCATTCCACCAGGAATATTCTGTGACAGGCCCAGATTCTTCTGCCCCTTCCTGTGGATGGGCATCACATTAGCAGCCTCCAGTCATTTGAAACCTCTCCTGTTAGCCAGGAACATTGATAAATGATAAAGAGCAGCTTGGCAACCTTCTCCACCAGCTCCCTCAGCACTCTCAGATGGATCCCATCTGGACCTGTAGACTCCACATGGTGTAGAATTTCATTAACTGCTTTTTCTAGGACTGTGGAAAGCATATGCTGCTCTGCATCCCTGTCTGGCTCAGGAGTCTAAATATCCTGAGGATAATTGGACTGGCTGTTAAAGAGTGAGGCAGAGAAGGCATTAAGTACCTCAGCCTTGTCCCCATCCTTGGTAGTGATGTTCCCTTCCATATCCACTCAGGGGTGGAGATTTTCTCTGACTCCCTTTTTGCTAGAAAATGTTTTTGTAGAAACATTTCTTGTCCCTCACTACAGTGGCCAGACTGAGTTCTAACTGGGCTTTAGCCTTTCTGATTTCATCCCTGCATGCCCTAGTTTGATCCCTTTGCTCTTCTTGAGTTGCCTGCTCTCTCTCTTCCAAAGATTATAAACTAACTTTCTTTTCTTGAGGACCAGCAGGAGCAACCTGTTCAGCCAGACTGGTCGTCTTCTTCACTGGTTCATCTTCTGGTGCACGGGGACAGCCTGCTCTTGCACCTTTAGGAGCCCATTTTTTAAGAATGCCCAGCCTTCCTGGGCCCCTTTGTCCTTTGGAAGTGTCTCCCAGGTGACTCCCTCAGTCAGAGAGTAAGACAAGGGAAGATCTTCCCTTTGGATTTACTTGAGTTTCATTTTATTCTGATCTGGTTTGGTTTCATATCAGGCTTGCTTTCATTGCAAGACGAACAAACATACAGGCAATTTCAGATTAATAACTCACAAAATACAGTAGGATTAAGCAGATAGTGGAAAAGGGGACTGATTAGAAAGGGAAAAAGAGAATTAAGTCTGTGTTTTAGAGCTCAGTCATGAATAAAGTAGAATCTGCCAAAAGTCAAGTTTGCAGATGAACTAAAATTAAAAATAGGATTTCTTCAGGTAAAGGCATAAAATAAGAAAAGAATGCAAAAACTAGTGGGACCGCTATATAATGGGAATAAAGCAGAAATTAAAGACAATCCCTGTTTGCCTCGATTTTCAGTAAAGACACTAATAGAAAGATGGAGACATAAAACCAAATAAAAAATACATAAATTAGTTCAAGGTGGTGCATCTGACTGGGTCATAAAAAAACCATCTCTGAAAGAGAGGGATCATGGCTTGTGCAGCCTGCAGAATAACTGTCTTCAAGAGGCCTTGAGAGCATCCTGCTTGTGCCTGTGGGCAGCTACTGAGGACATGGATATGAGATCTGTAAGTGCGTATCCAGAGATGAATATGAGGCTCTGGCAAGCCTGGTCTAGGGTGGGGTGTCCCTGCCCATGGTGGGGGGGTTGGAACTGGATGATCAGGTGGTCCCTTCCAACCCAGAGTGATTCTGACTCTATAACTTCTCCAGTAAAGTTATCCTGCTGTGGCAGGGGGATTGGACTAGATGATCTTCTGGGGTCCCTTCCAATCTCTAATGATTCTATGATTCTAAATATGATCTGTCATCTTATTTTCTGTTACCTGACTTCCTGCACAATGGGCATCTTATTAAATGATTCTTCACTGAAGAGAGACAGAAATTTTCTAATGAAATATATCTGGAACTGCAGTTCAATGGTTTACACAGTGTTGTAAACAAAATTTATATCCATTTTGTATGAATGAGGAATCAAATTTGTTTACACAGATGCTCAGAGTACTATATAATAATTTCTTTCCAACAGTAAATGAGAGTCTTGATTGGAATATCATATTTCTTCTTCCACTTGTCAATTGACTCTCTTCTCTCTAGTGTTTTTCTTACACGTTTCTATTACATTCATTTTGATTTTTAATTAATGTCTGAAAAGATCATATTTCATTTTGACTCAGTTACTGACTAATAGGGCATTTTATAGGTAAACTGTAGGGCAGAAAGACAAGTGTAGTAATCCAACATGATTGCCCAGATGGAGGAAGGTGAGGAATGGTGTCCCACCTGGATCTGTCCTGGGACCAGTGTCATTCAATCTAGTCATAAAAGACATTGACAGAGGCATTGTGTACACACTCAGCAAGTTTGCAGTTGATACCAAGTTAGGGTGGGCAGCTGAAATGCCTGAAGGATAGGATGCCGTCCAGAGGGACCTGGATAGACTGGAGAGGTGGGTGCAGATGAACTTTATGAGGTTTGAGCCCTGCACCTCAGCCAGGGTAACCAGCATCATCAGTACTGCCTGGGAGAGGATCTACTGGAGAGCAGCACTGTGGAAAGGAACTTGGGGGTGGTGGTGGATGAAAAACTGGACACGAGCCACCATGACATGAGAAGGATGTAGGCACACTAGAGCATGTCCAGAGGATGACCACTAAAATGATCAGGGGAATGGAGAATCTCTCATATGAGGACAGGCTGAGAGGGTTGGGGCTGTTCAGGTGGGGGAAAAGGCAGCTCCAGGGGAACCTTCTCTTGACCTTCCAGTATCTGAGGGAGCCTCCATGAAGGCAGGAGAAGGTCTTTTCAAGAGGGTTTTTACAGACAGGACAAGGAGCAGTGGGTTCAAGCTGGGAAAGGAGAGATTGAAGCTGAATATTAGAAACAAGTTCTCCAATGTGAGCGTGCTTGATGCAAATGTTGTTTCTTTTCAACCCCTCCCTGTATTGTCTTATTTCTGACCATTAGCATCTTAGCTTAATTGATTAAAAATCTGAATGATGAAATTAAACCATGGCAGTTAATAGTTGGGCTTGATGACCTTAAAAGTCTTTTTTAACCTAAACCTTTATAAGAAAACAGGAAAGTTTCTGGTCAGAAAAGCAGAGCAAGACACAAAGATCTCAAGGACATTAAACAAGGGGAAGATTTATGGTTAGGCTGTTTATTTGATATTCTTAGCCAGAAGATTTAAGCTCTCTTTATTTACAGAATTATCCTATCCTAGCATTATTTTTTGTGTTCCAATCAAACAGCTTTAGGGATTAAGTGCTACTGGTGCCTTTTTTTAGTGTAAAATAAACACAGGAAAATACATATGCTGAACAGTTTTACAACGTCTCTATGTTAAGGTACAACTAAATTGTGAATCTTTTCACACATTTATGCTTCCTTATTTGTATAATGAGAACTACTTTCATGTTTCTAGTAGGTATTAGGAACTTTACTGGCTCGAATATGCAAATACAAAACAAAGAATATGTTGTATTTCTGATCTGAGTGCTTAAAGCAAACACTAATTTTCAGAACGTACTTATGCTGATGTAAAAGAGGATTGGTATAGAGGTGAAAAAGCTTTGGCATTAGATATGTATGAGCAATACAACTGAAAGAAATAGAGCTCTTCAGAGATGAAGCTGTTACACACAAACAAAATTACTATGAAAAACTCAATCTAACCACAAGAATATCAAGACATGTGAACAAATACATTCATTCAGGAAAGGTGTAGTCATAGAAATAAACACAATGTCAACTACAATGACTCCTGCTTAAGGAGTCTCTATCTTCTTGACCATTTTTATATGGACTTCTTTATATTCTTATTGTTCATAGAAACCAGCTGTTGGTGTCTGGGGATTTTTATTAAAGGAAAAGTCATATAACTTTACTCTCTATGATGTCCTTAGCGTGCTTAAACGTAAACTAGTCCTCCAGTTCCGGATTTGATTAATTCCCGCATGGTCTTGTCGAATGGGCTATTACTGAGCTACCTGAACAGCACCAGAGTTTGCCATACATTGATAAATGAAGACTGTTTGACTGCCATCCTTGTAATCCCACAATTCACATCATGTGATAAGTTAACAACTGTCAGTTTGCTGTCAGAACACAACATTAATTACATGTTTGCAGTGTTTCCTCGTTAGCCAGAAAAAAATCAACTTCTTAAAAAACATAGTGCGCCTTGAATAAACTAAAATGTCTCTAATTTATGCAAACATTCCTTCTCCCTGTGAGAGATTCTTCTTTGCTTCTATCTAACACAAATTTACAAGGAATGGAAATGTGAGGGGGGGAAAAAACCAAAAATAGTTTGTATTTATATAAAAGAACAAAAAATTGTTGCACTGGGACCCCTTCTAGCTGTTTCAGTTGACCACAGCCCTTGAATGGTAGTTTGTGAGAGCAATATCGTCCCAATCAGACTGTTGCTGCAGATTTCCTGTTATCTTTAAGAAGGTTTTTAAGGACCGGATGATCTTTTGCTGTCCCTTCCGAGCCATAATGTTGTGTGATATTTTTGGTCTTAGATCTTTACTAACTCATAGAATTATTTAAGATGAAAATAAATGTCTAAAAGAGTGCATTATTCAAGACATGGTCTGAGTACTTGCTTACACATTGATGAGTATTTGCGAGCAAAATGTACCCCCTGCCTTTTTTTAATCCCTGAAGAGTAAAACTAGGTGTCAGTTTTCTTGTTAAATCATGAGAACAGCTTAGGATCCTGCATTAAAAAGGGGAAGAAATAGTGAATCCATTAATTGTAATTAATCTTATGTATAATATTAATGACATCTTTACTTGTTTAATACTTAAGTATATTAATTACACTCACATAATATATAAGTATGGAATACATAAGTAAAT
>JAOXOE010027126.1:0-19310 GCA_028565055.1 Phoeniculus purpureus
GAGACTCCACAACCCTCCTGGGCAGCCCCTTCCAGGGCTCTGTCACCCTCACTGGGAAGAAGTTCCTTCTCAGATTGATGTGGAACCTCTGTTCCAGCTCACACGCACTGCCACTTGTCCTATTGCTAGATGCCCCTGAGCAAAACCTGGCTCCATCCTCCTGGCACCCACCCTTCACATATTTATCAACATTAACGATGTCACACCTCATCTCCTTTTTTCCAAGCTCAAGTGCCCCAACTCCCTCAGCCTTTCCTCATCAGGGAGATGCTCCACTCCCTCCATCTTCCTTGTGGCTCTGCGCTGGACTCTCTCCAGCAGCTCTGTGTCCATCTGGAACTGAGTGGCCCAGAACACAAGACTCCAGATGCACCACCCAAGCTCAAAAGCATCAGTACCACACCGTGCAAGCTGCTTGGCAAGAGGGGAAGCCTGGCTTTTTACACCCTGCTGCACCAAGAGGTTCTTCCAGAGCTGCTCTGGGTGCAGAACTTCTTGGTTCCAGCCCTGCATCTTGGCTCTTTCAGCCTGCTGCCTAATTATCTCCTAACACTTTCCACAGCACAATGTACTTTTGGGAGGCTCCAAAGAGCTTATTATATCTCTGTTTAAGAGACCCAGAGGGACTGTGCAGGGCTTGCATTGTCTGAAATGAAAGATGTCTCATCAGGTTACACCTTTTAGCTCCCATCTGCATAAGCACGTTGATAAGTGGTGCTTTTCTCCCTCTGTGTCCCTGCCCTGCTCCCTTCCTCTCTAATATAATCTTTGCCAGATACAGTCAAAGCAGAATAGCTGCAGGGGATCCATTAATCCTAGTCTGGAGCTAGCCACCACCACACCATAAAACTAAAAATTTAAAGCTCCTCAGCTTATTATTCACACACTCTCCATCCAGCTTTTTCTTCCTGCTCCCCAGGGCACGTTCCCCGTGCACCAGGACCCCTCCAGTCAGCTCCATCCTCTCTCTGTGATCCTCTGTTAAACAGCTATCAGTTCCAGGGGGAAATTTGGGATAAAATGACACCTCTTGATGTGCCGAGAGCTGCCAGGGTTGTGTACCCTGGCACAAGTACAACAGAAACTAAGCCCTGGCCCCGAGCGATGCAACACCCAGATAAAGAAGTCTGCCAGAAAGAGGCCGGGCTGAGGCTGATCCAAACACTCCTGAGCTGCAGATAGCTGCAAGACAGGGTGTATCCAGGAAAACCAGGCTGCTCCATGGTGTTACATCCCTCCTGGTAGCAGTCTGGTGCAGCTTCCCCCCCCACTACGCTTCCAGCCACAGAGGTGGTCCCAAGTAACACGGAGCAGAGACATCAGCAGCACCTCAGTGCAGACCCAGGCACGGGAATCCTCCTGCTCTGTTGCTTCCATAGATTTGATCACAGGAACATGCTCGATGTGGGGACAGAAGAACTATGAAAGCTTGGGCAAAGGTCCAGCTCAGCTGGGGATGGCAGAGGCAGCCCCCAGCTGTGCCCATAGATCAGGTGCAAGATCAAAGGAAGAGCAAAACTCTCCTCTCTTGCTGCAGAGCCCCTCTCCTGCTCCTGAGCCCCTACAGCAGGCAGGAAAGCCCTTCCTGCAAGATGAGCAAGTGGTGTAGATCTGAGCTGGCAGAGCGTGCTCTGGAGGAGGAATGGATTCCTCGTGTTCAAATCAAGGAGACAGCCTGTCTGTGAGTGATTCAGATGCTTCCCCAGCCCCTATCTTCTGATTTTCCTCCTGTAAAACAAACCTCTAGATCACAGAACATTAGGGGTTGGAAGAGACCTTGAAAGACCATCCCCCTGAGAGAGCAGGATCCCCTAGATCCAGGCACACAGGGACATGTCCAGGTGGGTTTTAAACACCTCCAGAGAAGGAGACTCCATGCCTAAGTGTTGTACTTCCTGCTCAAACCAGTGTGTGCAGATGGGGCCAGAAGATGATACTACCCCCCCCTTCTTATCCCCAAATGAAGTGTTCAAGCTTCTATCACTTTGGGAAGACTTGCAAGGATCCTGTGTCCAAGGAATGACGATCACAAGTGCCCCAGAAGTGATAGTCAAACATGTCAAGTGGTGAGGACGATACCCTGGAGGGTGGCTCCATTAGCATCGAGGCACTCTGAGGCTGAGGTTATCCCCTCCTGCCATCAGAATTGATCTCCTTTATGGAATGATCTTGCAAGGCTCTGTCTGCAGATGATGTCTGCGACTGAGGAATGCACAGGGGGTTTGCTAGATGAGCTGGGCTGCCTTCAGTGAGGATACATAGCGCCTCCAATGACACATAATCAGGATAGAGAAGCGATGTCTATAATAGTTTGCATGTATAAATATGCAAATACAACAAACATATAAAAATAAAACATACATATAAATATAAATATAAAGTAGCAGAGACCAGTCTTGTTTGCAGTGAAGAGACTGGCAATGTTCCTATGATGAGAAGTGCAGCCCATGCGGCGCCTTGTGCACCGTGGATGCTGAAGGGGATAATGTCGCTAAAGGTTCTCTGCTCATAGCCCCCACTGCAGGAAACTGCACTTTCGTGATGAAGCCTGTCAACAGAATGTGGCTATTAGAAACCACCAAGCTGGGTTTTTCCCCCTATGAAGTTTGTTCTTCTATCTTCAAGCTGAAGAAGAGAAGAGGATGCCTCTTGAAGGAGCTCCAAATCAGAACACGTGGTACACAGAACCACAGGACATTAGGGATTGGAAAGGACCTCCAAAGATCAAGTCAGCTTGGCTTCATTTGGTGGTGGTGGGGGGTGGGATTTAGGACCAATGAATGACTCAAACAATAGATTGTGCTAAATTAGACTGATAACATCTGCTGAGGGGCAGAACAGCATCAGCTGTGCTGCAGCTCTGGCTGAAGCCATCAAATGCTGTAGATATGAGATAGAGGTGAGAGGCTGTGAAACAGAGGGATAATTGATAACTGATAACTTTGGTGCTGTCAGTGATACTGGTTAAATATATATTTAAACACAGTTTATTCCCATCTGATTCAGTATTGATCTACTCCTGCATAGAACATTAGGGATTGGAAGGGACCTCGAAAGATCATCTAAGTCCAATCCCCCTGCCACAGCAGCATCACCTAGGCCAAGCCTCACAGGAACATGTCCAGGCAGATTTTAAACATCTCCAGAGAAGGAGACTCAAGTAGACTTGATTTTTAGTGCATCACTTTGGCATCAATAACTGCCCTGGAACCAGCAGGACCTTTTGGAGGCTGTGGTTCTCCTCAGCCACATCCACTCTGATCAGTTCAATGCAAGTCCTGTGATACCTGCAGTTTTTATTAGCAACACTCTGGCTCCTCATGTCATGCAACCTGCAAAGATCTCTGATTCTTCTTGTTTCTTTAAACACAGCCTTAAGCATGACACCTAGAAAAGGCTCAAACACCTGTGCCCTGAAGTCTCAGGACCTAAAATCCCATCAAAAGGCTTTCACAAATGTTACTGTCTAAATCATAGAATCATTAGGGATTGGAAGGGACCTCGAAAGATCATCTAGTCCAACCCCCTGCCACAGCAGGATCACCTAGACCAAGTCACACAGGAACATATCCAGGCGGGTCTTAAATGTCACCAGAGACGGAGACTCAGCAACCCCACTGGGCAGCCTGTTCCCGTGCTCTCCAGTCACCCTCACTGGGAAGAAGTTCCTTCTCAGATTTAATCCATAGGCTTTCAGGAAAATTCACTGGGTTTTTGCAGCCTGACTCACAGCCTGGGGCTGGCAGTGGTGCCTCCTCCTCTCTCCCCAGTGCAGTGGCTGGCACCTGGACATGGAGCAGAGAAGAGGCATCGAAGCTGCAGATGCCCCAAGCACCACCTGCAGCCCCGGTGCTGGCACTCAGACAGTTTGAAGCTGGCGCAGGCGATTCCTCACTGCGAATGGTCAGGCAGCCACAGGAGCACAGAAGAGGACCAAGGTGTCCCTAGTTCACCTCTGTGTGCTTCAGAGCATCAGTCCTGCTGCCCCTTGTACCTGAGATGGGCTCTGTGCTGGGGAAGCATCAGAGCAGCCAGGCTGCAGAGACCTCCTCAAAGGACAGCTTCACGGTCATGGATCTGCCATACCCTCCTGGCTTTGCTTTCGAAGCCATGCCCTGAGCTGAGGGGAAACACACACGCAAGGGATACCCCCTGCAGCACGCCGAGCACCCTCATCTTCCCCCCTGGCTCCCACTCTCACCACACTGCAGGATCAGGCTGTTTCTTATGAACTGTCAAGTCATTATCGTCTTTCCCTGTTTGGCACTTAATGTCTCTTGGCAAAAGATTAATGAATTGACTGGCTTTCAACAGGTTTTATGAAGCAAGACAAGAGCATGCCAGCACAGACAGCACACTGAACGCGTTCAGCAGGGAAGACTCGCACGCCTCGTGCCTGTGCAGCCAGTGTCTGTGTGTAGGCACGAAGGGCTCCGAGGGAACCGTTGGCTCCGGATGGCAAGCAAGGGGGAAAATTGCAATAAAAGCAACATGTGGCCTTTAGCTTATTGCTTTACCTCACTTGAACCTTCGCTGCAACTGCTTGCTCAGAGCCTGGAGATCTCGCACCAACCTCATACACACGTCGTGAGGATGATCACAGAATCACAGAACATCAGGGATTGGAAGGGACCTCGAAAGATCATCCAGTCCAATCCCCCTGTTAGAGCAGGATCCCCTAGATCCAGTTGCACAGAATCATATCCAGGTGAGTTTTAAACATCTCCAAAGAAGGAGACTCCACAACCCCCTCTGGACAACCCCTTCCAAGGCTCTGTCACCCTCACCATGAAGCAGCTCCTTCTCACATTGATATGGAACCTCCTCTGTTCCAGCTCACACCCATTGCCCCTTGTCCTATCATTAGATGACACTGAGCAGAGCCTGGCTCCATCCTCCTGACACCCACCCTTCACATATTGATCAACATTAATGAGGTCACCCCTCAGTCTCCTCTTCTCCAAGCTCAAGAGACCCAACTACCTCAGCCTTTCCTCATCTGCAAGGTGTTCAATCATCACATATATTCACAAAAAAGCACATGGTTGAGGAATCGGGGGATTTAAAGCATTGCTTATGTTTCTGTGGTGGTTTCAGCCAACTCTAAGTAAACCTCCCAGGCATTTGGGTCACAGGATCACTTCACAGAACATTAGGGACTGGAAGAGACCCTGGAAGAACATCCAGTCCAGTCGCTCTGCCACAGCAGGATCCCCTATATCTAGTCATTAGGGATCAGAAGGAACCTTGAAAGATGATCCAGTCCAATCCCCCTGCCACAGCAGGATCCCCTAGACCCAGTCATTAGGGATTGGAAGGGACCTCCAAAGATCACCCAGTCCAATCCCCCTGCCACAGCAGAATCCCCTAGATCCAGTCATACAGGAACACATCCAGTTCATCACCTGCTGCAGCTGTAGAGCTGACTGCAAAAGCAAGACAGGGACAAAGAGTGAGAAGTGCCTGGGTGATTTATACAGGAATAATTCATCCAGAGTGTTCTTGTGACTGCAGAAGCCACTGCAGCAGAGACCTCCCCACACCAGATTTCATACTGCGTAGCGTGTTTTTGGATTGCTTTGTTCTCATAATGTACCGATTGACGGTTGATTTAGGTCTTTAAAACAAATGAACCATTTCACTCAAGTAATAGCTGTGCTGGAGCAGTGACCGAATCTACTGCTCTGCTTATTTGCACACAAGGGTAAAGTAATGGAACTTCAGGCCTGATGAGATCAAGCTGAAACACTCCTGAGTGTTGGAGATATTTCAGTCCTGGACCTCCTTTGAACTCCATGACTCACCTCCCAGACCCAGATTTTTTAATTGTCTTTAGTAATTGGAAGTATGTGACACAGCACGTCTGCTCGTGGGGAGGTTAAAGGCAGGAAGCTGTAGCCCGTTGTTCTGGTGTGTGAACGTCCTGGCACTGCCCAGAGCTGAGACGTGTGAGGAGATTCTCATTCCCATGGCTGTGAATGAGAAACGAGCCCTGCCAGCATCTCACAAGCTTAGACTTATTAAGACAATCAGAATGATGCGATGGTTTACTAATTGCTGCCTCTCCCCACATAATATTGCAGGGCTGTTTTTTGGATAGAGCAGTGCCAGAGCCTCAGCTGGAGTCAGAGGAACTTGGTCCATGGGAAAATCCAGGGGGATTGTGGAGTCTCCTTCTCTGGAGATGTCTAAAACCCACCTGGACATGTCCTTATGTGACTTGGTCTAGGTGATCCTGCTGTGGCAGAGGGATTGTACTGGATCATCTTTTGAGGTCCTTTCCAATCCCTAGTGCTCAGTGAATCAGCATAAGCACAGTCAGCAGTGGGGATGCTCCTTGGCAGCCTCAGGGATAGATGTAAGCTGATGCTGAGAGTAAAAGACACTTTTTCCCTCCGCATGGGTTGTCCTGGCATGAGACTATCGACACATGAGGGTCCCCTCCCTCTCTTTGCAGACAGGTATGGGAGTTCAAGCTGCCACATGGACATTCAAATAGGTTCTCTTGCAGTGGGTTCAGCTGACAGTCCTTTTGCAAACAGCTCTCTCTGGTACGACACCATGACCAACATGTTCCAACTGGAACAGTGACATTGTTCCACACCTTGAACCACCCACATGTATATCACCGCAGCCTCGCCAGTTGCAATATTCTTGTACAGGCAGGAGTTTCCCAGGAGAAAAAATAAACCCAACTGAACCTACTTACGAAGCTTGCAACACCGTGTGTTCCTATTGTGTCTTTGACATCTTCTCACACGACTGCTGTGGCCACCAAGTGAAGCCTTTAATGGCACAGAAGTAGTCAAGGCACATTAGGTTGGCGTTGGACAGCTTCCACCAGCAGGAAGTATGAGTGATGCAAGTGACAGCTTCTCTAATGTTTTTCCAGATGCCAACTCCCCACAATCATCCTAAAATCTGGATTTTTACACCTATCCTAGAATCATTAGGGATTGGAAGGGACCTTGAAAGATGACCCAGTCCAATCCCTCTGCCACAGCAGCATCACCTAGACCAAGTCGCACAGGAACATGTCCAGGTGGGTTTTAAACATCTCCAGAGCAGGAGACTCCACAACGCCCTGGGCAGCCCCTTCCAGTGCTCTGTCACCCTCACCGTGAAGAAGTTCCTTCTCTTACTTTTGTGGAGCCACCTGTACAGGGATCCTGCCAGGCCAGACGATGCTTTCAGCCAGTGCTTCTGGCAACCTCCAGCTCGAGGGCTGGGGTACGATTATGGTTTGTAGTCACCATGTGCCAACATGGTGCTGCACAGGCGCGTTGGGCTGTCTGGATGAGGTGTGCACGTACCTGCCTCAATTACAGAACGTTCACACTCACATCTGAGCCTTCAAGCTCTGTCTCTTCAACACATTTCTGAGACATGCTAACATAAACAGGAAAAATATACTGTAAAGAATTTCCCAAAATAAGGTAATAAGACTAGTAAGAACAGACCAGAAGCAGAATACTGTCTAAAAGAGTGTTCTCACAAAAAAACTCTCTCAATTTGTCACAAGATCAGCTTGACCTTTGCTTTCAGTTTAGCTGTGAAGTGATGCCTCGAAATCGCAAAAGTGAGCCGTTTTCTCTACGATCACTCTGTAACCTTGCTTGGTCTTTAATCAGATTTTCTCCAAGGAACAAACCTGATGCTTTGATATAAAATGTAAGAAGGGGATGTCCATATCTGGTAACTTGTGAAAGTGACCACCATCGCAGTGCCCCACGGCACAAAGCGTGCATGTTTCCCCTCGGTGCAAGAAACAACTCCAGCTAGCAAGCACCCCTCAGGAGGATTTGTGTTGTTACTAAGAATAAACAGTGAACAACAGAGAGATCGCTCAAGAAGCTTATTTTATTGTAATTTGGTAAGCGTGGCTTCCCATGGCTCGGGACAGTTAAACAAGTTGTTTGAATGCTCCCCTGCTCCCCAGTCCAGGCTGGTATCACTTGCCACGTACTACTGAGTGCACTTGGGACTGATAATAGATAGAGGCATATAATCATAAAGAGTGCTTTTCCTAATGTTAAAATTGTTCTGTTTTTAAAAAAAAGGGGAAAAAAAGATGGTTGAACATTTTAGGCTTAATTTTAAAAAACCCAAATGATCTAGTAGCTTTGCAACAAATGGAATTTCTAGGTCAACGAGATGCTGATTATAATTTAGCAGCAGCCATTCAGAAGACATACAAGCAGGTAGTTTTCACAAGTTACAAAATATATACACAATGCATCATCTTAAAATCTCTTTGACATTAAAAACGTTAACTGAAATATAGAATCTAAAAACCAAAACTATGGTAGGTAGCCCTTCTACAACAATTTTTACAGTGGCTGTAAAGCTAAGTTTGATGACTATATGCATCATATACAATGTACTGTCTCATGTACCATTTCCACAACAGTACACAAAAATACTTTAAACAAGAAGTCCACATAAATAACCTTTTCATTGTAGTGAATTATGTGACTGACAGTTTAAAATAAGTACCTTTAGAACAGAAACGTATCCTGATGTAACCAGCACATACAGTCTGAAAGATAAAGGGACTCAAATAATCTCTGCTAAGGCCGCGAGCACCTCGTGTTTTGAAGAGTATCAAGGCAACATGGACAGGAAACACAAAAGAGGTAGTGTGCCATCTGTGAAGATGCAGGTGTCCACTAAGGACTACAATAAAAACAATGTTTAAGAAAAGAAGACTTATTGTACGGTGGTGGCATAATTTGCTTTTCATATACAAGCTATTGCACATGTAGGAGCGTTAGCCAGTACCGCTCCTTGGGATTGTACGTCTCCAGCTTTCCTTGGGATGGTTTTTCTGCAGTGCTGTTGTAGAGGTCCTGAAAAGTTCCATGTTCAGATACTCGGTTCTAGGAAATTATGCAAAAAAGCACCAACAAATTTGTTTGAAAATACTTTACGAAAATTGCTGTAGTCTTTTCTCTCTTCTTTTTCAATGCCATTTCTCTTTAGGAGGAAGTCTTTTTCTTCCTGAGGTTCTTTAACCAACACTGTTTAAAATGGTTCTTCAGTTTCCTAGTAATCTTGCCTGTAACACATCACCATTTTTTCATTCAGTTTGTGCAGCAATTCCTTCCTGATGCAAAAAACCCCCGAGACAGAAGCCTTAAAGGAAGCACACTGAACCACTTTCTATGAAGTGCTGCTGTCCTGGTTTGAGATGAGGTGCGTTAACTTGAACAACTGGAAGCTGGTTAGCATCCTGAGTGTGAAAAAAGAACTGCGTCTTATGCCAGCGGTCGTCTTCAATCTGCAACACATGGCAGAGTAGTATTAGATTCCTAATAATGATGAGCTTAAAAGACAAATGGAAGTGGCGCTTACAGAATTAAACGAGGAGTGTACAGAAACAGTTATTCTTCCAGCAGTTCCTAAAGAAACTGTGGAACGTAACAAATGCCAGCTCTCCCATACAATACCACAGTCACTTCTGGTACAGCTCTAACTGTAGATATTCCTAGCCTGGAATCCACCTGGAGCAGAGGCAGGTACAGTGCAACACGCCTCAGACTTCTTCATGAGCAGTCCTGGGTTTACAGAGACTCTTAGAGCTCCTGCTAAACATTACTTCTTTTCAGAAAGTTAATAAAGTCTGAACAGTAACTCCATTATGATTTTAGTGATACTAGTGCTCAAAAGTATTTACCATGCATTCATCCATAAGCACCTTCGGTTCAAGTAGCGTATTTGCTTTGAATATTTGACTATTCCATCCTTTGAAGCTGACAGATGTTTTCTGTCCTCCTGCTTTGTTTAATCCCCACACTGGTGTGTTCAGACAATGAACTGTGATGCTGTGGGTTGCTTCTGAGCTCAGTAAATGAAGGAAGTTCATCTGTACTTTTCCAATGCCAAACTCCAGCTAAGTTCCAAGAGAAACACAGCATTAGACTTATCACAGAATCACAGAACATTAGGGATTGGAAGGGACCTCCAAAGATGATCTAGTCCAATTCCCCTGCCACAGCAGGATCACCTAGACCAAGTCACATATTCAAGTGGGTTTTAAACATCTCCAGAGAAGGAGACTCCACAACCTCCCTTGGTAGCCCCTTCCAATGCCCTGGCACCCTCACTGTGAAGTAGTTCCTTCTCATATTGATGTGGAACCTCCTGTGTTCCAGCTGACACCCACTGCCCCTTGTCCTATCACTAGATGACACTGAGCAGAGCCTGGCTCCATCCCCCTGACATCCACCCTTCACATATTTATCAACTTTAATGAGGTCACCTGTCAGTCTCCTTTTTTTCCCCAAGCTGAAGAGACCCAGCTCCCTCAGACTTATGGTGGGTCTATGCTGAGTGGCAACAGCAACACAAAGTGACACAGCAAATACACATCCAGGTGCGGCATTCAGGCGTGGGGGCATTCGCACATGTTTATACATTGAGATCCACGCCAAAGAGCATGATTTCTATTCCGCAGGCAGGATTTAGGTTCTATTTTAGTGACTACTATAAACAGAAGTTTTCATAGGTCATTTCCAAAGTTCAGATATACACATTTGCTAATGCTTACAACACTGTTGAAACACAGCTGGGCAGAAAATGCTTTTAAAATAAGGAAACTGAAACAAATTGGTGATTCAAACAAAGGTATTATAAGCAGCATCGTTTTAACTGCAGCCACATAATTCTGCTCTTTAGATTTCTTAAGACCACAAGTTCTGGCAATACCTACATCTTATTCAAAACAAAAACATTCATAAGCATACTCAGATTTTTGGCAGAAAACAGAGTTAATCTCTACTCAGTAAGAATTACGCCAAAGCCACATTCAGGGATCTTCCAAATGTAAGGAAGTGTATGGGAACTTTACGGTGCTCTTCAGTGACTGGTGTATATGGAAAACTCCTCAAACATAAAATCACAGAATTACACAACATTAGGGATTGGAAGGGACCTTGAAAGATCACCTAGTCCAATGCCCCTGCCACAGCAAGATCACCTAGACCAAGCTGCACAGGAACATGTCCAGGAGGGTTTTAAACATCTCCAGAGAAGGAGACCAGAGAGGAAGTGACCTCAGAAAGATCATCTAGTCCAATCCCCCTGCCACAGCAGGATCACCTAGATCTGGTCACACAGGAATATGTCCAGACAGGTCTTAAACATCTCCAGACAAGGAGACTCCACAACCCCCCCGGGCAGCCCCTTCCAGGGCTCTGTCACCCTCACTGGGAAGAAGTTCCTTCTCATATTGACGTGGAACCTCCTATATTCCAGCTTACACCCATTGCCTCTTGTCCTATCATTAGATGACACTGAGCAGAGCCTGGCTCCACCCTCCTGACACTCACCCTTCACATATTTACCAACATTAATGAGGTCACCCCTCAGTCTCCTTTGCTCCAAGCTGTAGAGACCCAGCTCCCTCAGCCTTTCCTCATCAGGGAGATGTTCCACTCCCTTCATCATCTTACATATTCTCAAGGTTTTAAGAACTACATGTAAAGAGGCACATGGACTAATGATGTGAAGTAGCTAAATGTTGAACTGTAGTCACAATTTTCTTCCTTCCCATTACAATGACCTCAGAGTTAATGAAGCTTTGAAGCATTTCAGCATTGTTTTTATGCCTCGTATAGACAAGTATAAAGCAAAACAAAAGAATTCTATCAGTATGGAAGGTGTGTAAGTGAACAAAGTGGGAGTTACACTCACATACAGTGTCTTAGAAAATCTTTAACGTCTATAAGAGAACATGCAGCAAGTCCTTCCACCAACATGCACATTAAAAAACTCCCTGAGGTCTAACATCTCCCCAGGAGTTCAATAAATAAGCAGACAGTTGTTCATAGTTCCAGCAGAGATGCAATTTCTCTGGAAGCAGTGCTTACCTTTGTCACAGATAGGGGGGTTAAACACGTCTGCCCGCCTGCAGTGAAATTGCAGAAAACTTCAATGGCATCAGAAGGACATCCGATATTTGGGTCAATCCAGTATTTTCCTGTTAGTGTACAATCCCAGATGGAAAATGAAGGAAGAAACATAATTGTTAACAAAGAATACTCTAAAGTGTTTGGCAAGTATTAGATATCACAATAGCTTCACTAAAAAAAAAAGAAAAGACTTTCCAGTGTTTTAATTCTACTAATAACAAATATTGAGCAAAATGGTCATCATTCATTTCTATCATAACCATTCACATACAATGATTTTTGAAATCTGTCTCTCTCTTCCCACAGCTAAACAGTGAGAACAGTGTTTCCAGTCTGGTCTTTCTGTATTAAAACATCGCTTTTCTCCTTTGGGCTTGGCTTTGTACAGAGAATATATTATTAGTCTGGATTCTCTTGCTGTTGTGGCATCTTGAAGATCCTTTCTTCCTCCACTCTCTTTCTCCCACCAGACAGTTCTACATGACATATTCTAGTGATGGTAATGAGGTAATGAGGAGTATTTACTCTGTGGGATGCACTCCAATAAAAGAATTAGTACACATGCAACTGATACTGTCCTCCATAGTTTTCATAGGTGTCAGTAATTCTCTGAGGTGCAGAACCATGTCAGTGACCTCAGTGGCCTTAAAGGACTGAGATTTTATTTAGGAGAGCACAGTTGTAATAAGGGTTAGGGCTATCTCTGCTGGACTCTTAAAAAATTTATGTCTTTGTACGTGTCACAGAACCATGATTTACCCGTAACCTCTAACTTTACTTCCTATTTCTTCTACTTGATAAAATAGTAAATATTTGTAAATATCCCTCTTATTAGGCACTCGGAAACCAAATTATATCACAATATTGACATTATGAACATTAGGGATTGGAAGCGACCTCAGAAAGATTATCTAGTCCAATCCCCCTGCCACAGCAGGATCACCTAGATCTGGTCACACAGGAATATGTCCAGACGGGTTTTAAACATCTCCAGAGAAAGAGTCTCCACAACCTCTCTGGGCAGCTCCTTCCAGTGCTCTGTCACCCTCACTGTGAAGAAGTTCCTTCTGATATTGGTGTGGAGCCTCCTATGTCCCAGGTTACACCCACTGCCCCCTGTCCTATCATTAGATGCCACTGAGCAGAGCCTGGCTCCATCCTCCTGACACCCATCCTTCACATACTCATAAACAATAATGAGGTCTCCTTTTCATCTCAGTCTCCTTTTCAGGTATGAAAAACTAGTTTTTATTTGAAATACTAATTCAGATCTTCTGGGACACAATAAGTAAGTGGATTTGACCACAGCAGTGAATGGTATACAATTTCCTCATTAGGAATCTAGAATGTGATTCACAGAAGATCCATTGCAAGATTAACTATAATTTGTGGTTTTCACCACAAATTTGAATTGGGTTTCAAATCTTCTGCACACTCCTGTTTACTCATGCATATATAGTCTGCACACATATATAGTCTGTCTGTACAATATAGAATAGCTACATACTTCTTTAAAATTCAGAAACGCATCCTAAATAAAGACTAAAGGAAGAAACATGTGACAACCACGCTACAAAAGTATATCATTTAAAATAATCTACATGTTTTGACGTAGAAATGAACATTTAGAAGTGACATGTTTCAAAGCACAGCTTTAATGTAAATTGCCACTTACCGTCTGACACTTTACGTTCACAGTTAAGCAAATCCCTGCAGATGCGTGCTGGGTTATCCCGTGTGCCGAGAGGGTTCTTGATGCTGTGCAGTAAATTGCTAAGGTAGTGCAGCGTTTTGAGTATCTCTGTACTGTGATCTCTGTACTGTGATACTTCAGTATTCTGGTATTTCTGCCAAGGGCCATCAGCAAATACGTTATGGCACAGAAGAATCACAACAACAGCACATACAGCAAAAGCCTAATGGCTGACGAATAGCCAGACAGAAGCAAAGGATTGATAAGGCATGCGATTATCCGCATAAAACAGGATAAAACAACGCATTGAAATAAACAGATTGGTACATTTCATTAACACGATCAAAGCAGTGAAGTTCCAGGCCCATTAAGAACATGCTAACATGTCATTTATGACACATTGATGTAAAAATGTGGATACAGAAAAAAAAGATGAAAGTACATTTAGCAGTTCCAGATTTTGAGCAATAAAACTTACTCTTGGGCTTTACACAGAAAATACCCGTAAATGTGTTTGCCTTAAACCACTTGAGGAATTTTCTTGCAACCAATGGGACCATTGGGACACTTGCACACATGAGTATTTTTGACCACTGTCATCTACAGCTGAACAGATACAGTCCACTATGTGTGACAGTAAATCTTCACGACTGCCGATCATGACAAAAAAAATTAGAACTAACGGTGTTTTTCTTAACTTTATTTCAATCCTATCCTGTAACTCCTAGCATGTTAAATTCTATTCCACAATTATTACCTGCTTTCCATAGCTCACGTAGAATTAAGTCTTTATAAAAAAGCCCTGCTCTGTCCAGTGATACAGAATTAGAATTGCGTGCCCTGTATGAGGCTCTAAATACACTGAAATCACAGAACATTAGGGAATGGAAGGGACCCCGAAACATCATCTAGTCCAATCCCCCCACCACAGCAGGATCACCTAGACCAAGTCACAAGTACACTACCTCCATCTGCAGGGCAGCATTTGTTGCGATCAAAGCTTGAACAGCAGCATTGATGTCCACTTGTTTCTGAAAAAAAATAAATAAAAAAATCATAATATTAAAAAGATGAAGAGACATATTCTAAAATGCAGTCAGTAAATTTATTGAGCACTGTAGCAATACACAAGATACATTCGCTAGTTAGGGCTGTTTAGTTTGAGGAAAACGAGGCTGAGGGGACATCATCGCTCACTGATGTCCCCTGAAAGGACATTGCAGAGATGTTGGTGCTGGTCTCTTCTCACAGCTAACTAGGGACAGAATCAGAGGGAATGATTTCAAGCTCCAACAGGGTAGGTTTAGACTGGTCATCAGGAAGAAATTCCTCACAGAAGGAGTGGTCTGGCACTGGAATGGGCTGCCCAGGGTGGTGGTTGTGTCCACATCCCTGGATGAGTTTAAAAGATGCTCAGATGTGGTGCTGGGAGATCAGGTTTAGGGGTGAACTTGTAAAGTAGGGTTGATGGTTGGACTCGATGATCCTAAGACTGTGTTCAAACCTGAATAGCTCTATGATTCTATTTCACAATTTTAGAAAACAATTTACTGTAAAGATTCACTTTAAAAACAAGACACTCCCGTTTCCAAAGAATACACACATACAAGAAAAAGCATGTTTGACAGTTACTATCCCCCGTATCCCCAATTTCATGATCAAGCTCCTGGAACCTGGAATAGAAGTTACTACAATAGGTGTTACAGACTGATGTCCCCACCTATTCCTGCCAGATGTGTAATTTATATACTTAAGTAAACCAATTCAGGGAAGCATTAGATGGTGCCTAGATCAAGTCACACAGGAACACATCCAGGCAGGTTTTAAACACCTCCAGAGAAGAAGATTCCACAACGCCCCTCGGCAGCCCATGACAAAACTGACTAACTAGTTTCTGAAGGAGAAAACAGGTGTCATCTTAATTCTCTGTGCTTTGTGTGACGCATACACCAGGCTTGAGACGCTGTTGGTTCTTAAAGAATGAAGTTTCACACAAAAGCACCTCGTTCTTGCAATTTACTCTCAGATGACAGATGTCATTATAGCTGTAGGACGCTTCAGAATTGAGTCTGTCCTAAGTGGCGCAAGCGCTTGACAAACTACATCTGTGTGTGTATACAGGGAAAACACCCGGGTCAGAAGTAGCAGGAAATACTCTGTTGCTGTATTGCAGAGTGTTCAAACACAGAACAGGAGGAAAAAACCTTATGAGTGTGATGGAGATAACCTATGTCAGAAGTAGGAAGATGTCCATCAGTATTGCCTGTTGCAGGAAATACTGATGGCAGAAGAGAAGAAAGGTTAAATGTAAGTAATGCTCTAAGAGTGGAGGTATAGAAGGTATCTGGAGTTCATGTTGCATTGATGGAACGAGCAATACACTCTATGAGAAGTCTGCTATGTTCCCTTTTTCAAAGAGGGAAATAGGTTTCTGTACTGTAGGTTAGTGTTGTTACAAGACTTACTTTTGGTCCTGGTGGTCCAGGTAGTCCCTAGAAAATGGGAGAAAACAGGTTTCACGTGTTTGTATAAAGCAATCACAAAGGAAAAATACAGGCACTTGTTAAACGCACTTACAGGTGGCCCTGGCTGGCCGCGAGGT
Source organism: Phoeniculus purpureus (assembly GCA_028565055.1). Classification (NCBI taxonomy): domain Eukaryota; kingdom Metazoa; phylum Chordata; class Aves; order Bucerotiformes; family Phoeniculidae; genus Phoeniculus; species Phoeniculus purpureus. The sequence continues at coordinate 16,208 of JAOXOE010027126.1, forward strand.
CCTTGAGGCCCCTAGAAAAAGGGAGATAAAAGTCCAATAGTTACAGATTAAGATCTCTGCTTTTACATTTATGTGGTTTTGAGCACTGACATCAGCTCTCTGGACTTGTGCAAGGTGCCTGACACTGTCCCACATGACATCCTTGTATCTAAAATGGAGAGACATGGATTTTGCAGATGGACTGCTTGGTGGATAAGGAACTGACTAGACTGCCTCACTCAGAGTTGTGATCAATGGCTCAGTGGCCAAGTGGAGGTCAGTTAGAAGTGCTGCTTTTCAGGGGTCTGTTTTGGGTCTGGTGTTATTAAACATCTTTGTGGGCAACACAGACAGTGGTACTGAGTGCACCCTCAGCAAGTTTGCTGATGACACCAAGCTGTGTGGTGTGATCAACACACTGGAAGGAAGGGAGGCCATACAAAGGGACCCTGACAGGCTTGAGAACCAGACCCATACAAACTGCATGAGGTTCAGCAAGTTCAAGTGCAAGGTCATATGTCTGGGTCAGGACAATCCCAAGCACAAACACACGCTGCGTGGTGGATAGATTGAGAGAAGTTCCAAGGAGAAGGATTTGGGGATGTTGGTAGATGAGAAGCTCAACATGACCAGCAGTGTGTGAGGGCAGCCCAAAAGGCCAACCGTATCCTGGGCTGTATCAAGAGAAGTGTCACCAGCAGGTCAAATGAGGTGATCCTCCCCCTCTGCTCTGCTTTTGTGAGACTTCACCTGGAGTACTGCATCCAGTTACGGAGTCCCCAACACAAAAAGAACATGGAACTGCTGGAGTGAGTCCAGAACAGGATCACAGGGATGATCAGAGGGCTGGAGCACCTCTCCTATGAGGACAGGCTGAGGGAATTGTGGCTGTTCAGCCTGGAGAAGAGAAGGCTCTTAAGGGACCTTATATCAGCCTTCCAGTACCTGAAGGGAGCCTACGGGAAAGATGTGTCCTTGTGATAGGACAAGGGAGAACAATTTTAAGCTATAAGAGGGTAGATTTAAATTGGATCTTAGGATCCAATTTATGAGGGTGGTGAGGCACTGCATCAGGTTGTCACAGGGAAGAGGCATCCACAGCCTCCCTGAAGTGTTAAAGACTAGGCTGGACAGGTCCTGAACAACCTGGTCTAGTGTGAGGTATCTCTGCCTAGTGCAGGGAAGTTGTAACTAGATGTCTGAGGTCCCTTCCAACCTAAACCATTCTAAACTTCTTAAACACCAGCCTCAGTGACGGAAACGGGTGTTTCTTGTTCACCATTTTCAGTAGGTTTTTTTTTGGTCATTATTTTTTAAGTGTCGGCGCTGTAGCTCTGTGCTGTCATAGCAATTCTTACAGACAGACAGTAGAAAAAGACAGTTAAGATGTTAAAAGCAGCATGAATTAAGAAACTAGTCACCTTATTCTGAGATGGCAATTGCCTCAAAAGCATTAGAATCCAAAAGGACAGCTCCCCAATACATGTACAGCAGGTTTAGTTTGAAGTCTTAATTTTTAAAGCAATTTTGAATGTTTTATATGTTCTCAAAACTTTTATAAGGCAGTTAGGTTTTGAATTGTACACAGGTAGCTGCTAAAAGCAAAATATAGGAAGACAAGAGAAACCAAATTAAGGGTGAAAGGCAGTGAAAGAGCAAGATCAAGGTCACAATGGCTAGATACTGAAAAAGGAACTGTTTAGAAGTCTGCTATATAAAGTGACATCATAGGTGTCAACTATTACTGTGTTCAGCTGTGGTCATGTTCGCATAAATATGATAATTCAATGGCTTTTCTCATAGCCATTTATTAATTGAAGACTTTATTAGCTCCAACACTGTTTTCCATCAAATCTAATGTCTGTTCATGTCCAAAAACTAAAGTAATGTTCTTACTGAAAAATGAGCAACCTCATAACCTGTTAGTGCTGCCTATTGCTACTACAGTTGGTATCCATGGCATGGACACACAGCTTCAGCCCTAGGCTTCTCCTGAGCACGCGTCTCTCTAGACAAGAAGATAACGATATCTGAACACCTGCACGCTGTGCTCTGTGAGGCACAGAGGGATTGACAAGAGATGTGACAAAGGATTTTTCTTTCAGGTCTGAACTGAGACAGATTTGGAGCATGTGACTGCCATAGGATCAGGGGCCATACTGCCCAACACACACACCCACTGGGCATAACACAGGAATAGGTTTTACACAGTCAAAACAATGAAGGCACAGAAATTGTCCCATCTTACCATTTCACCCCTTGCGCCCTTTCCACCTCTTGGTCCCTGTAAGAAAAAACAGCTGTTAATACAGTGTGCTTTTAGTCACCTAGAAGTGAAATAAGCAGATTCATATCCATGAAAGCTATACTGCTCACATGAAAAGGCCAGTCTCATCTGTGGAAGTACTTACAGCTTCGGGGCTCTCACTTTTCTGTACTATTAGAAAACTAAGTTACTTGAATACACACTTATTTCTATATGTGGGAAACTATTGCTTCCTTTGGACTGTAGCTATGGTTTTCCTCAGCAATTTTAACTGTCAGTGTTTTACCTCTCCGTCAGCTGTATTCTCTACAGCATGATCCACTGCAATACATTAGTGCTTCGCCGTCTTAAGAGACTAAAACTTGCAACCAATCGATTTCTTCAGCAACAGTGAGCACTTGTTTTCATTAGCCCATTAGTTCTCCTTAGATAGGAAAACATGTCTCCATGGCATTTTTGGGTAGTTTTGCACTTAAATTCTGCTTCTGAAGATGGTAACAGTCTTGCAATTCTTCTCTGGCAGAATTTTACATCTTGATGGCAGCTTTTCATGATTCATAGAGGTAATCTGCAACTGTAATGATTTCTTAATGATAATGGCAAACCATTGCATTCAATATGAAGCCTATTAAAGAAGGACATAGAACTGCTGGAAAGAGTCCAGCACAGAGCCACACAGATGATGAAGCGAGTAGAACACCTCCCTGATGAGGAAAGGCTGAGGGAGTTAGGTCTCTGCAGCTTGGAGCAAAGGAGACTGAGGGGTGACCTCATTAATGTCGATAAGTATGTGAAGGGTGGGTGTCCGGAGGATGGAGCCAGGCTCTGCTCAGTGTCATCTAATGATAGGACAAGGGG